>VMDR010002919.1:17500-81026 GCA_007922815.1 Macrotus californicus | reverse complement strand
GGATCCTGGTAGGTGGAGCCGGGAAGAGTGACACGCGTTCCACGCTGAATAATTGCTGGCGAGCCTCATTGGCAATCTAGACCCACTCTCAACACTCCCATTTTACTGGACATAAAAGGGGAAATGCCCCCGACCTGGCTGCTTTCCACGTGGACCTCACAGGTCAGGGCACAGAAACCCAAGAGCATCAGTTAGCTAAAGATCAAGCCTCTCTTGGAGGCAGTCAGTGAGAGGTAGAAGGAGCCATTCTTCCGGGTGACTCCCTCACAGATGCAGTCCAGGAACTCCAAAGTGGAAACTCAACTGCTGGAGAGCAACTGGCAGCAAACTGAGGCCTCTCTGTTTATTTCAACTTCCACTCTGACCCTCCCACTCTGGAGCGGGTACCGGACCACCTGCAGCAGAATTCCCAGAAAAGCTTGTTGAACCTGTAGACCCCCAGGTCTCACCCTGCGGTCAGGTCCAGGAATCTGCATGTTGAAAGAACTCCCTGATCAGTCTTATGCTCCAGAAAGACTGAGAACCACTTTTCTAGAGATGTATTTCACCGAGTTGCAGTTACTTCCATGTCTACAAGTTTCATATTTGACTTTGCTCCAATTCAGCAAAATTTGTGGACAGCCTGCTCTGGACCAGACCCTGTTCCACGCACAGGGAGTGCAGCACCAACAGGGACCCAGGCCCTCCCTTCAGAGAGGCTACCGTGATTTGTGTCAGAATGACAACAGCCAGAACATATGTCAGGACTCCGTTTTTACAGATTAAAAAACAGATAAAAATTCAGAGAGTGTAAGTAACTTGCCCAAGGTCACACAGCTGCTAGGCGATGTGGCTAGAATTATAATTCACTCCCCTCATTTTAGGCGCATGCTCTTTGCACTGCCCCTCAGAGCACTAAAGACTCAGGTGGGAGAGAGTCAGAGCTGGAAGGACCCTTAGCAGACTACTAAGTGTTCCAGGAATATCCAAGAGGCTTTAATGTCATTTCAACTCTAATAAGTTAACGGTGATTCCCTCCATATGTGGGGAGGGCTCTGCAGCCATACCCAGGATTGCTGACAGAGATACTGCAATTAGTCATGTCCACAGGGGGTGCAGAACCAGGGGGTGGCTGCACATGGACTATGTATTCACATTGGTCCTGCACACAGACAAATCCCCCATTTTACTGATGCAGAAACTGAAGCCCAGAGAGCAAAGTTGCCCAGGTCCCAGACCCAGGGCTGGACGAGAACCAAGGTCTCCACAAGTCTAGTCAAGGGCCCTTTACACTCTCCCATGCTGCTTTCCCATGTAGCCAAGATGATGAAACTGAGAAATGAATCAAACCATCAGGAATCAAAGACCTTTGGGTGTTGTTTCAAAGGGTCCTGTGGAGTCCAGGGGAGGGAGAGGAGGCTGAAACAGTAGAGGGACCAACTAGGGAAGTGGTCCCTTGTATTTCTCCCCTCCCAAAGCAGGCAGGAAGAAACCCACATTACTGAGCCTTCACCTGTGCCAGGAACTGCGTTAACTACATCCATTATCCCATTTACTTGCAGTTACCTGAATGTGAAGAAGCTTCCTTTTGCAGAGCGGAGACAGTGGTGTGAGAGGTTAAGTGATGGAGCCCAGCTCACATAAGCCAAGCAGCTAAGCCAGGACAAACGCGCAGGTCTCTGTGGCGCTGTAGCTCCCCTGTGGCTGGGAGTGGGAGGGTTACAGCGCAAGTTTGGGGGTCAGAAAGGCCTTGTTTTGAGTCCCAACTCTACCACACTGGTTCTGTGACTTTTGGCGAGTGCCTTAACCTCTTGGTACTTTAGTTTCTTCCTCTGTAAAATGGGGAGATAGCAGGGTTTAGCTCAGAGGGTTATTGTCCCTATTAAATGAAATAACATATGGGAAATGCTAAGCCATATCTGGCATACAGTAAATGCCCCACAAATAGTAGCTCTTACAATTGCCCTGACACCACACTGCCCTGGACATATCACCTGGACACCCGCCACCCAGTGCTGGCCTGGATGTCCCACTTGGAGAAGGTCCCTGTTCTGAGATTATCTTGTTCCTTTCACTGTTCCTACAGCAGAGTTAGAGCCCCAGAGCCCCGATGTAAGTGCATCCAAGCGGTATATAAACCACAGGGAGTAGGGAGGAGTCTGGAAGTTAGGAAGCCTGTTACCCACAGGCCCACTGACCTCAGAGCCACTGCCACAAGATGGCAGCCTAAGAAGCAGCCACAAATCAGCAGAGCTCTGCTAAGCCAGGCCTCACCCTGGGCTTCTCTGTCAGATGGGATCTCCCCCAGCTGTGTTCACACCAGTGACAGAGCCGGCTGTGGGGACAAAACAAAAACAAAGACAAAGACACCTTCTTACAGCACTTGCTGAGGCGGTCACTGCTTTCCTGGGCTCCTCAGGGATTGTGAGCCCATCAAAGCTGAGCAGTTAGTTTCAACCTGAGACAGTGAGGCCCTGTGCTGTTATTTACTCTTTGGTGCTCAAGAACCACGCATGGGTTTCTTTTCAGTGCTTTTTTGATGGATTAAGAATACACGTATACTTAAATTAAAAGGAAAAGTAAAATTAACTACCTGTATATGTGATACATATGCAAATAAGGAAGCTTCTGGCTAGGGACACCACAGTCTGTTTTACGTCTTCTGGTGACTTTTAAACTGCAAAATATCCGGGTTTTAAATCTGGACTTTGGCAGTAAAAGGCAGTGGTCGCTATCTTCTCGTTTTGGAAACCAAATCCAAAGGAATGGTGAACTCAGAAGGCCTGAGACCCCACTCCCAATGGGTTGCAGTGCGTGCCAGCATCTCCTCTGACCCCCTGACACAAGGAGGGGTGTCCCTGCCCTCATTCATTCCACAAACTGACATGTACTGTGCTTTATATGCAGTATCTGATTGCAGCCTCCTCACAGAATCTGGGCAAGTAACATAGCTCCTAGCATGGACCCATCCTAGCGCTGAGAAAACTGAGGTTTAGTGATAGCAAGGAACGTGCCCCAAGTTCTTGTCCAGGAAGCAGACTTAGTTTCTCTGACTCCAGCGCTTAGTTTCTAATCACTTCATGCTCACACCTGTCCTGACACCCAAGGAACTCCTAAGCACCCGTAGAGGCCCAGACAATGAGGGTGGGGAGTGGAAAGACCACAGTCTCTGTCCTCAGGGGTCTTTCCATCTATTTGGGGCCAGAACAACAGTCAGAGTTGCCACCATGAGGCTGGGATGTTTTTCTTGGAGAAGAATTTTAGAAGAGGCTCTGAAAGAGGAGCTTGCACCAAGAAACCAGGGTTTCTTCCTCTGGCCCACTTCTGCCAGAATCCCAGAGGCCCACCATTTTGACTGATTTCACTGGATCAGACAGTAGGTGTGTGTGTGTGTGTGTGTGCAGTGGGGCGGTGGGGGGGGGGGTTGCAGGCTGGGCTGTGCTCTAATGACCGAGCCAGCCTGATGTGACCTTGACTTGATCTTGCTGTTTACCCACCAATGTCCTGGTCCAGAGGTAACACAATCTGTCACCTCAAGCAGGAGCCAGTATGAAGAATGGGGTTGGAATCATTGTATTTCCCCCTGTGAACGGCTGTGACCAAGAAAAGCACTTTTGAAGGGCAGCTGATGAAATTGCTGTTTTGACCCTCCTTTTTAGCTGAAAACCAGACACCATCAAAATAGCTTTTCTTTCTATTAGCTACATTATTGGAGAAATAGTGAGAGATTGATTTCATGATCAATTCTCCAAATAAAGATGTCTGTGGAGTAAGCAGGCAAGAGCTGCCCAAGGATGGATACAAATGAGTGCGTGTTCGCCTGCCCTGCTTTGTCTCATCTTGGAGCACGTGGTCCCCTCGGACCCTCTGTGCAGCCTCCATAGACAAGACCTCTTTGCCCCTAGCCTTCATGGAATACAGTCATCTGAGCACATTAGCCCTTATTTCAGCCTGAAAAGCAGCAAGCTCTAATGGAGCAGCCATTGTATCAACAGCCCCCAGAAGGAATTAAAAATTTTAAATAACATTATTCACTCACTTAGGAATCAGCAAATGTTTATTAAGGCACAGGTGAGGTAGTAGGTGCTGAGGATACAAAAGTCATCAAAAAAATGTAAGCAAGAATAAATTATCAAAAAATTGAAAATAAAAAGAATAGATTACCAAAGATGATGGAGATGTGGGGAAAGGAGTGGTAATGGAGATGGAGAGGACAGGACAGCATGGACGGTTACCTAAAAGGTTAGACAGAGAGCACTGATGATGTACATGGGCAGTGAGTGAGGGAGGGAGTGAGTCCTGTGCCATTCACCGGGCTTGGGACCCTGCAGAAGGACCAGCCTGAGGATGGAGGTGGTTATGAGCTTACTCTTGGGCATGTACAATAAAATCCTCGGTTCCTTGGAGTCATGCAGGAGAGATGTCAGACGAGTAGCAGCAGTATAGAAATTTTGGAGTCAGGTGATGGAAACCCTGGACGTGGGTGAGGCTGCTTGGTAGAAAGGACGAATTGAGGAGAGAATGGGACACCAAACTAGGCCTTGGGAACCTCTACCACTGAGCCACCTTTGGGGTCTCCCCAGTAACAAGAGATTCCAGTCATTCTGCCACCATTTCAATGGTGTAGTTTCCAGCCCTGCTACTTACCTGGTGTGCACCCCGAATCCTCTTCCTGAACCCGTCTGAGCTCGGTGTCCACACTCTGCACATTCTTTCACAGCCTTTGTTCTCTCCTCTGTTACCGCCTCCCCACCCACGCCCCACCTGTGCCTCAAAACCTCCTGTCACAGTCCCCGCCCGTGGCTCCTCGATGGAAAGGAACGAGTGTTCCAAAACCAGCAGTTTCCCTTTGGTGGGGTCCTCAGACCTGGACTCTCTTTGGAATCACAGGGTGCTTAATGGGACACTGATACCCCGCCCTACCCAGAGACACTGTAATTGGTCTGGGTGACCTGTGTGGTGTGACTTTTTCAAAGCTCCCCAGGTGACGTTCATGCACAACCAGGGTTGAGAATCACTAATTTAGAACCAGGAAAGCTGGGATTGCCACAACTGGTGAAATCACTGCCTGGCCTTGTACACAACACCATAACAGGGAGGGTTTCCCAAGCATTGTAATCGGCAGCTCTGATCAGGCTCCTGTGTGACAAGACCACGACTATCTTTGACCTAGAAGGATGGCTCTCCTCCCTCAGAACCGAGGATCTGTGACCTTAGAGGCCAAGAGCCCAGACTTTGGCATCAAACAGCCTGAATCCCAGCTCCTTCTCTTATAGGTTTAGACCACTCAGGCCGCTATAACAAAATACCATAAACTGGGAAGCTTAATAACAACAAACAGTTCTTTCTGACAATTCTGGAAACTGGAAAGTCCAAGATCAGGGCACCTGCTGATTTGGCATCTGGTGAGAACCCACTTCCTGGCTCATCGCCTGTACCTTCTCACTGTATCCTCACGTGGTGAAAGGTGTGAGGGAGCTTTCTTGGTCCTCTTTTATAAGGGCACTAATTCCGTTCATAAGGGCTCCCAAAGGCCCCACCTCCTAGTACCATCACATTGAGCATTAAGTTCCCAACATGTAAATTAGGGGCTGGGGGGACCGGACATTCATACAGCACAGGTCTTGGGTTGGGGGCAATCGCTGAAGCTTTCTGAGCTTCAGTGTCCTCCCTGTTAGGAAAGGAACACAGTAACCTATACTGTGGGACTGTCACAGGTGGGACTTACTATAATCTCCATGTACAGTAACCACTCACAGAAAGCTATCAATAAATCATTACAGGTGTAATTTTAAAAATTTTGTTTAATCCTTATGTAACCGAGGACATTTTTGCACTGCTTTTCGAGAAAGACAAAGGGAGAGAGGGGAAGGCAGGGAAAAAGAGAGGGAGTGAAACATCATTCATTGCCTTTAGTACACACCACAACCGGGGACCGAACCTGCAACCTAGGCATATGCCCTGACCAGGAATCGAACCCATGACCTTTTGGTCTGCAGGACGACACCTCACAAACTGAGCCACACCAGCTGGGGCCATGGGTTTAATTTTTATCAACAGCAAATTTCCTCCCACCTCCCGTGGACTCTCTTTTTCCCCTCCCCTCCTTTATTCCCTAGATACCCCCTTGTCTTTCCAAAATGTTGAATAACACTAGGCCAACAAATAAAAATAACAATAGCTACCACTCATGAAGTACCAACTATGAGTCAGACTCTTTGCTGAAGGTTTAGAGCAGTGATTTTCAACCGGTGTGTGGCAAGAGGCACACTGGTGTGCTGCAAGAACTTTTAAAACAAGCAATACCTGACTGTTTAGGCAGGGGCACTGACCCCTTTTCCCTAATGTTGTCAAATAAAAAAATGGCAACAGCCAACACAACAATTCAGCCACCCAGTGTGAATGAATCAAAACTGTTAATTTTTTGTCAGATCGGCAAAAAATATATTTTTAGGTGTGCTACAGGATTTTAGTGATTCATGTTGTGTGCCATGCAGTGGGAAAGGCTGAAAATCTCTGGGTCAGATGCTCACATGAACATCATGAGGCAGGTAGTGCGATGCCCTCTTCACGGGGCCTGGGAGTTTAAGTGGGGAAGCTGCCCCCATGGACACACGTAGGTGGCGGCCACGCAGGCCCGTCTGACTCCACAGGCAGAGCTCTCCCCTATCCCTTGCACTGCAATATTCTGTGGCTCACAATTTGCTTATTAGTCCACTTGTATATTCAAATTATTTTGAAATTATAGAATCTTAACATAAATACCAGGAGGGGGACATTAAGCTGTGCTCCCTCCACAGGACCCTAGGGTTCCATGGGGTGCCCTGACATGCTTCAGGGAACACATGGACCAACTCTGAGGCCTCCAGTGCCTACCTTAATGAGAACAATCCTACTCCCACGTACTGGGAAAATCACCAATTTTTCTTCCAGTTACTCAGAGGCAGAAGTCTCCTTTCCTCCCAGAATGCAAAAGGCACACGAGTTTCCTAGTCCCGAGCTCACTCCACTGTAGCAAGCCACCGTGTCTGCAACCACAGGGGCCCTTCCTCTGCCTGGTGGGCTGCCATTACGACATGGGGTTGGTGGGGGAGGCGCAGCGCATGCAGTCCACAAGGTCTCACTGCCCTGTTTGTACTAGATCCCCGGGTCATTCCTGTCAGCCCCACTGGCTGTGGTGTCACAAAGTGCAAGCCTGCACTGAGAGCCAAGTCACCCTGAGCCACAGGGCCGCCCACTGGATCCCCCTGTTTATTTTCCTTTCTGGACACATTGGTGACTCGGTGTTTGAAAAGCCCCAACGAGGCTGGAATGAGTCCGCAGGAGAATGGACGGTGGCCTCCCAGAGGCCTGCTGGTGATTTGGAATGTCCTTTAGAAGCTTTTTAATAAACTTTGTTTGTATCTGCCCTGATGAGGAACACATTTGCCTGGGACCGTGCGGGGTGTTTGGTTTTGAGGCTTCCCTTTCTTGGCCTTAGAAGTTCTTGGTGGTAGTGGCTGCCTGCAGGCCCTTGGGACTCCCCTGTGGAGGGCTGACCTGCCTCTAGCTTTGTCCCAGTAACTTTAGTCATGCTACACTGCTGGCCCCCTGTCCCTGATAAACTACAGAGCGCAAAGTGCAGGAGCAGAAAGATTTTAAAGTTCAACAGGAAAAAAGGTCTCATTACCTTTTTAAAGACACTTCCAGGCCCAGCACTGAAATTTGCTTTTTTTTTTTTTTTTTTTTTGAGAAGAAATAAAACTATTCTATTTGTACATAATGTGACTGGGTTTTTTAAAAATTTTTATTTATTTATTTTTAGAGAAAAGGGAAGGGAAGGAGAAATAGAAGGAGAGAAATATCAATTGGTTGCCTCTTGCACACCCCCAACTAGGGACGAACTGGCCTACCACCCAGGCATGTGCCCTGACCAGGAATCAAACCCATGACCTTTCAGTTTATGGGCTGATGCTCAATCCACTGAGCCACACCAGCCAGGGCTGAAATGATTGTTTATATAGAAAAACTCAAAAGATGCTACAGAAAGTGAATCTAGCGATGAAGAAATTTTGTTTTTTCAATCCATCTGGTAATATCTCTAAACCCTGCCCCTCCAGCCTACATCAGTTGTGAGACATGGTTTCAGTATCTTATACCTACAGCAGTTCCTGGCCAAGAATTTCCTTTTAAAGAGAAAACCATTGAGGAGCCTGTTCCTGCAACTGGGTTATCTCCCAGGCAGGAGTAGGCAACAACCAGCTGCTTTCCCAGACTCCCCACGTGTGGTGAGTGCCCTGAACCCCTGAACCCCTGAACTGCTGCTGTTCACACAATGTTCTATTTAGCCAAAGTGGGGTGAACACTCAGCCCCAAGTGTTCTAAGGTCTGGGTGTGTGCATGTTGATCAAACGTACTCTGGGGAAAGAGTGGCAATGTCACCCTCGCTGGTTTTTATTTCCTTTTGACTCTTGGATGCACGAAGCAAAAATTGGTCCAGGTAAGCCAGTTAAGTTGGCAGCAAGTCTAGATCAGGGGACAGGAAGGAGGCATCAAGGCAGAGCTCCTGCTCCATTTATTCAGGGTGACTTCCATGTGGCCCCATGTATCAAATGCCAGTCTTGATTGCCCATACGGCAAATATAACAACAGCATGGAAAAGGGGTGGCAAGGTGGAGGCCAGGTGAGAAGCGCACTAGAATCCACTAAGACCAACATCTGTGACCTGCTGGGGGCCAGGGTGGTGCCAGAGAAAAAGGGTTTTCCTGTCTGTCTCTGGAGTCACACAGGCCTGGATTTGAACCCTAGCTCTGCTCCTTCCTGGCTATGTGACCTTGGGCAAGTTACTTCACTTCAATTTTCTCATCTGTGAAATGGGTACAATAGAACTTTCCTTGAAGGGTTGTTTTTATGGTTAGAAATAATATGTGATGCACAGAAAAGAATCTGGGAGGGTGAACATCAAAGGTGGGGGGAGGAAAGAGAGTGGGAGGGGATTCAGTGTGGGAAAGAGAGAGGGGGGCTTCCTCTTCCACCAGGCAGATAAAGATAACAGCGTGAGGGAAGAAGAAATGTGTGTGTGTGTGTGTGTGTCTGTGCGTGCATGCACAGGTAACTTATTTTATAAGATGCCTAGCACATTGCACATAATAAATGCTTAATATATAATAACTGGTGTTGTTCTTTTTTTTTCTTTTCAGAAAGTCCTAGGTATTCCTGCACATGGTAAAAGACCTGTCACCACCAAAAGCCTCCTGTAGCAGTCCCTTTTGATTCTGACTGGGGACAGAGAAAGGAGTTTCAGGCAAAGGGCCTCCTAATCCCTTCTTTATTTTTGGTTCAAAAACAGCAACAGGAGAGGAAGCTGGATATGTGGACACTCCGTGGGTCACTTTCTTGTTATGAAACCTGAGAGTGAGCAGTTCCCGCCTGGCTAGCAAACCTGTGTCCGCCCTTCCGCCCGGCTGCAGCCCCTCTCGGTCTGGGTTCTCACCCCAGCCCGGTGGCCCTAGGCGCCTCCCCCCCCTACCCCCATGCCATCCTGGAGAGGCAGCCCAGATATGCAGTACAAAAACACACCAGCGGCAGCTCATTTCATAACATCACGTGTCCAAATAAATGGAGCTGTTGACTCAGGCTAATTAGATGAGGGGCCTTTCCTAAAGAGCAATCTGTGTGAGGCTAAGAAAAACAGGATTTCTTGGCGGAATTAGGCTTCTAATCCCCAGCTTCCCCAGCAGAGCCGTGGCCTGGAGGAGCTAGGGGGCCTCCCCAAAACCCCTTGTCAGGAGCTAGCCAGAAGGCTGCATTCCTGTTCTGCTGCTGGCCTCCAGGCTGGTCCATCCCGCCTGGGCAGGAGGATGGGGACCTCGGGGCTTCCCTGAGGCTGCACACCTGAGCTGTGGCAGCTGGGGTTGGTGAAGGAGCCCTGCAGTCCTCTCACCATCACCCCGGATGGGCTTACTTTGACACCAAGAGGTAGGTACCATCTCAAATCATGGCCACTCAGGCTCACTTTCCAACTGGAAATTGATTAAAGGGAGAGATAGGTTTTAGGGAACACACGCCCCACTGGCATACAAAAGTAAAAGCAGAAAAATTAGAGGGGCCGTGCTATAAAACATCTGCGAAGGAGCCAGCCACCTCCCAGAGCCACACTCTCTCGCATTCACCTCTTATTGTGGGTTTCTGTGAGCAGGGACCCAGTTCAAGTGACCCCTACACTGGCCAGGATCCAGGGCTTGCTGGGAGGACTAAATCAGGAAACTTGTTCGGAGGGCTCAGCCTCTTGCCCAGCCTGCAGCAAACCCTTTATCAATGGTCTACCACTGCCCGAGGCTTGCAGGTTAGGTAGGGGGTGCATGAGAGTTGTGTCTGCTGCCAGAGCATGGGGAGCTTACAAACTGGAGAGATGAAATGGACTTTTGAAAGGGACCCAGGTGCCCTCAGCAAAGAACCAAAACAAGTTGAGTTCAAAGGAAAGAAAGAGATGGCACTGAAGGTCAGAGAGGGCTTCCTGGAGAATCTGAAATGTCTTGTGGACCACGAAGGGATAGGCAGGATTTGAATAGATGGAGAGGATGAGGGATGACATTCAGGTAGGGGGAACGACCAATGCAAAGGTGGGAAACCAGAAAAGAACCTGGTAGTGGTGGAAAGCCTGCAGAGAGGGGCGGACTGAAGAAGTGAGCTCGGAGGAGACAGGCAGATCAGGCAGCTGGGTCCTCAAAAGGGCTAAACCAGGCCCACGATGGAAGTTACAGGTCCCCACCAGGAAGTTCTGTGTCAATCAAACCTTTTACCTCGCTGACTGCCATGCACACCCAACTTGGTCCTGCCTCCTTGTCTTTACTCATGAAGTTTCTACAACCTCTAATGTCTCCTAAGGCGTATCCCCTCACCTGTCCTCCCATATACCCAAAACTCACCTTCCCCCAGAAGCCTTCTGTATAGGAATAGCATGGGTTTGGGGGTCAGACTGGGCTTAAGCGAGTCATTTAACTTCATTATACCTCATCTCTATAGTCATGCTTGCTTATCTGTCAAGTGGGAAAAATATCTACTTCCAAGTCTGTAGTCAGGATGAAATATGATAAGACATGTAGAGTGCCTGGTAGGTATCTGATGCATAATAAGTTCTCAGGAAACATTAGTGATGTGAATGGATTCAAAGCCATGTAACCTCAAACTTCCTTCTATTCTATACAAAAGGCCTTCTCTCCAACCTGTGAAACACTTACTCCTTCTTTCCTCCCCACACTTGCTGGTGTAGGCTAACCCCAGCCCCATGCCAGCTCAAGGCCTAGGTCAGCATCCTCAGAGTTGATATCATATGGCTTCCTAATAGTGTACCCAACATTATATGCTGCTCTCTCAGAGAGTAGGTCTGGCTGTCCACTCCTTGGAGACAGAGAACACTCCACCTTCCCTTGTACCTTCCATAGCACCCAGGATAAAGATGGGCAGAAGCTGCATGCTTGGCAGGGGCTGCTGCTCAAATATCTTCAAGGACCAGGCAGGAATTGTCAATGAAGGATGCAAGCCTGATGATAAACAGTAGGGCATGGTGGGGCCTGTGGCAAGCTAGAGAGCCTTCTTGTGTGTTGATTGGTTGATCAAGTGGCACAGGGAAGAGGCTCTACAAAGACAAAAGTCTTGGCTCACTTGCTCATCAGGTGACTGTAGCCAACTGGCTTCCTCTCTCTCTGGACCACAGAGACATTGTCCAAAGAGGCCTACAAATTCTTCCAGGCTGCTCCCAAGCCGTGGAGATCAAATGAGTATGGGCTTATGAGAACTCTTTGAAAGCCTGAGGTTCTGTGAAGACCTGAGGGACCATGTTCAAAAGTTCTAACATTTCCCCCAAACCAGGTGCCAAATCGTAGATGATCAGGAACAGCTATGTGGTTAAGGAGGCTTAAAAGGTCCCTGCCGCCCGGCTGGGAACTGCCTCCTATCTCCCCAGGATCTCTGGCAGCTCTTGCTCCACAAGGGGGTGGTAATTGGGTCCCTCTGGAAAACAGCAGAGGTAGCTTAGGGCAGCTGGAGGCAGCAGAAACCCTATCCCCTCCAGAGCCCTCACATTCTCATCAGCTCTTTTCCCACCTGCCAGCCAGGCCTACAGCTTCCTGAGACCACCCAGCTTCCCCACCTTCCCCTGTTCCCATGGCTCCCTATTGTTCCTCTTCACTGCCCTGGCAGAGGCCAGTGACTGGAGGTGCCCCAGTTATGTCTTCCCTCCAAGGTCTTGGTGGCAGCTGCTAAATGGCACTGTGACCTCCTCAACCCCCAGCTCCAGTGTGACTCTCAAATCCTGGGGCAGGGAGACACTGAGCCCCCACCTGTGGCCCAGCCTGACCCCAGACATTGAGGCCAGCTGCTAGTCACCAGGAGCACAAGCTGCCCATGAACAAGTGTGCTCACTGGCTTCACATCAAAGATGCTGCAATGATAGTTACCAGGGCTCAACCACCTGCTATTTGCCCGGCACTTTCCAAGTTCTCCCAACAGCTCCCAGAGGCAACGTTATTATACCCATTTTTCAGACAGGGAAACTGCACCTCAGAGAGGTTAGGTAACTTGTCAAGATACACAAATGGAATTTACCCCAAGTCCCTACTTAGCTACATGCTTGTGCTACCAAAGTGCCTCATGTGTTCACAGACTTTTCCCAAGCATCTACTATGTGTCATTCTCTGTTATAGCACAAGGAATAAATGGTGCACTAAACTGATATGATCCCTGCCCACATGACACTAATAGAGAAGAGAAATGAACAGTAAGCGTCAGATCAGAGAAATTTTGTAAGCAGAGATTGCTTTAAATGCTGTAAGAGAACTGGAACAGGAGGCTCCACCCTAAGTGGGGGTCAATCCTGAAGGATGAATCAAAGTAAACTAGGAGAAGCCAGGGTGCTGAGTGGCGGGTGGGCATAAGGGAGTGAGTCCAGATACACATTACAGCATGAACTGGGAAGGAGAAAGAACTGAAAAGCCGAAGTGGTGGGCGTGCAGGTAGCCCAAGGAGAAGGCTGGGGAGTGGGCTGGGCCAGACCACTCTGGGCTTTATTGGTGAAGGCAAGTATTTGCTGTCGCTCCCGAAAGCTCCCCCAACAAGCCAGTGGAGCAAGAGCATTAGGCTGATATTTCAAGACTCATCCCAGCCGTGAAGTGGATATGGATTATTCACACACACACACACACACACACACACATACACACCCCTCCTGCCCATCCAGTCCAATCATTCCTCTTTCTAGAATCAGGTCTTCTGTGGGCCAGGCTCCCCCTCAGACCTACTCTTGGGTAGGACCCATATTTATCCATCTCAGGGCAAAAACCCAGAGAGCTCTTCTGAACAAAACAGCCTAAATCCTGAGCCACACATGGGTGGTAAGAAACCTGTCACTTCACAACAAAGGAGAGCACCGGTCTCAAAGACTGTGTGACTGAAAGCAGGTACACTCGAGGATCACAAAGTGTGAACCTGAGAACCCACTGTGTGTGCAAAGTAACAATCTTGCTGGTTTACTTTTTCCTGTAGATTTAAATACGTGTCTCTATATTCTTCAAATAGATTGATTTTCAGCACCCTCAAAAGTCTGTGCTATGTTTAAATCTTTCCCAAAAAAGTTGGGCAATCTGTGTTGCCTCTGTGAGGGTAATTTGGCAACATCTATCAAAATTATATGTGCATGAACCCTTTAATCAGGCAATTTCACTTCTAAGATAATGCGCACACACATGCAAAATTAGACATAGTTTATGAAGGACTAGGGGAAGGTTCTGCATACACATCTGCTTCTAAGTGCATAACATAGCTCAACAGGATATGCAAGAAGCTGGTAATGCTGGGTGCCTGTGAAAGGGACTGATGGTTAGACAGTGGGGTGGAAAAGATGTGTACTCTTACAATTTCCAACTATGCCCTGGCTGGTGTGGCTCAGTTACTTGGAGTATTGTCCCGTAAATCCAAAGGGTTGTGGGTTCAATCCCTGGTCAGGGCATATACCTAGGTTGTAGAGCACATACCTAGATTGTGGGTTCAGTCCCCAGTGGTAGTACCTGCAGAAGGCAACCAATCAATGCTTCTTTCTCACATCACTGTCTGTCTGTCTGTCTCTCTCTCTCTCTCCCTCCCTCCCTCCCTTTCTCCGTCTCTCCCTTCCTCTCTCTCTAAAAGCAATGAAAAATTGTCCTTGGGTTAGGATGGAATGGAATGTGCAGTGGAATACTACTCAGAAATAAACAGGAATGAACTGGGGAGTCACTCAACGACATGGATAAATCTACAAAATACTGTGCTATGGGAAAAAAGCCAGCAAGCTACAGCACAGTCTAATTCCACTTACATGCAATTCCAGAAAGCTAGATCTAACCTACCAGTTGTTGCCTGGGGCTGCAGGTTGGGTGGGAGGTTGGCTAGGAAGGGGCACAAAGGAGCTTTCTGAGGTGATGGAAGTGTGCTATGTTTTGATCGAGGTGTGCATTATGTGGGTGTTTAAATGTGACAAACTACTCAAAATATACACTTAAAATGGGTGCACTTTTTGTGTGAAAATTTTATCAGTAGGGTTGTTTTTAAAGGTAAAAATATGTGTGTGATACAAATCAGTAAACAAAGGGTTTTTAAAGTAACAAAAACCCAATATTGAGAGCCTAATGAGGAAGAGGCTTCACAACAAGCCTGACATCACCCAGAAAAGGATGGTTAGGTGAATAATCACAAGAACTCCCTGGTTCAATCTGCCTGTCTACACACTATCAAGCCCAAATTATTTTATAAAGCAGTCTTTCTTTTATGTTGTTTATTTTTTATTGTTTATTCTATTACAGCTGTTCCATTTTTCCCCTTTTGCCGCCCTCCACCCAGCCCACCCCTCTCACCCACAGTCAATGCCCTCTCCATTGTCCACATCCATGAGTCGTTCATACATGCTCTTTAACTAATCCCTCCCCCTTCCTTCCACCATTCAGACTTTCTTTTATTGCTCCAACAAATAACCTTGAGAACTAAATGTGGACTGAAGTGAATCCATGGGTTGGCCCATGTGCTGACTGCTGTATGTCTGTCAAACAGCAATGTATAGGAGGTGATCTCTGACCCAGAAACTCAAATCAGCAACTGCTTCAAGTCACAGCCTCTTAGATCTGGAAGGAAGGAATATTAGCAGTTCTCCCACAGCAAGGTCCATGCACCACCATGGACCAAGGTCCATGCATCATCACCATGAAAGGTGGCCAGTTATTACGAGCAGATTCTTCCCCACTGCTCAGCTGAAGCCACTATCCCCTCTCTCACTGACACTTTTGTCCCCCTGCCCCTACAATATCAACATCCTGAGCAGATGGGTGAGACAAAGCTCTGCTGCTCCTTCAGGTGTCAGAATGGCAGGTGCCAATCTGGACATCAGAATGGCAGAGGAAAAGACTCAGAGCCTGAGACTCTGCCAGTAGAAGCCAGGGAGCAGCCAGAGGAACCAAGAGCTCTGCCCAGAATCTAAAACCCAGAGCCAAGGGGAAGGCAACCATGGGCTGTCCCCAAAAGCAAAAATCCCCATCCCCTCCCTCCTCTCCATCCCCTCTCCCCCTGTAAAAACATTTTTATATTATTCTCATTAAGTAGAAATGTCTATATTTACATATACATATATGTTTAATTTATATATGTATAAATATATCTGTATTATATGCAGGTACTGTATATTTATTTTATGATAATATATTCTTTATATAATATGTTGTATATAACATGAAATGTTTATTTATGTAATGTATGGTACATATCTATATATCAGTCTGACCCCTGAACATCTCTCTAGCTACTACTCTTTCCCCACTTTTTATCTACTCATCTTAAGACAATTGTCTGTGTGTTTATTCTCTGCACTTCTTTATTTCTCTCAACTAACGGCAGTCTGTCTGCTATTCTGCTCTCCTCACCCCCATGTCATAGAAACTGTTAAAAATAATATTTATAAAAATGCTCATAGCAGCTTTATTACGATACACAAAAACAGAACATAGCTCAGGCGTCTAACAATAGGAGAATGGATAAACTAACTGCGCTATAGCCAAACAATGAAATACTACTCAGCAAGAGAAAAGCAAACTGCTGATACACACATGCACAACATGAATGAATCGCAAGATCATTATGCTAACTGAAAGAATACTCATCCAAAAGAGCACATTTGGTAAGAATCCATTTACCGCATTTCTACAATGGGAAAAACTAGTCCATGAAGGAGACGTCAAGAGTGGTTGCCTCTGAGTGAGGCAGGGATTGACTGGGAAAAAGCAGGAGGGAATTTTCTACAGAGATGAAATGTTCTCTATGTTGATATAAATGTACATCACACAGGTGTGTACAACAGTCAAAATTCATGGATGGTAGAGTTAATATTTGTACCGGGGGGGAAGAGCCATAAATATTTAACTTAAGTTGGTGATATGCATACTGAACTGTTTAGGGATAAAGTATACTAATGTCTGCAACTTATTTTGCAATATATCAAAATAGAAGATGGATAGATGGATGAATAGAGGACTGGGTAAATGGGTAGACATACAATAAAGCAAATATAACAAAATAATTGTAGAATCTGGTGGCCATTATATGTATTATGTGTGAAAATTTACATAATAAAATGATAGGGGGAGGGGATCATTATAAATAACATCCTAAATGCCATATAAATGGAATCGAAGAAACCTGACAAGGCCATTTCCTGCCTGTCTGATCAGGGAAAAGACTTACATTTGCCAAGTCACAGTATCATAGTGAATAAAAAGAAGTTGATTTAAAAAGCTGTGTCACAGAGTTCTTGCAAGGATGATATGAGATAACATATGCAAAGGGCTTGAAAAGGTTCATCGTGACCTGAAATTATAAAGAAAAAAAAAGTTTCCATTGTTTTCGATTCTAGCTCTCAAGAGAAAGCAACTCGCACACACCAGAAACACAGGGGACTGTAAGCCAGAAGAGCAGCACTGAAGAAACCCTGGACAGGGGACAGAACACTTAGAGACTGAAAAATCTTTCTACAGGTGAGAAGCTTCAGTTCTAATCCTCCTAGAGGGACAAGAGACAGGGCTTTGGGATCAATCAGGTTAAATTAGGAGTGAGAATTCTGCAGGAAGACAGGACATTTGAAGAGCTGCACCCTTAGTGAAAAGATGGTTAGAAAAACTCTCCCACCAGCCCAGAGACATAGCAATAAAACTTGTCTCTCTCTTTCTGGTCTCCCGTAAGAAGTCAAAACACCCAGTTTGCACCTGGTGATGGGTTAAAGTTGGACTTATACCAACCACATCATGCAGCAATCCCAAGTCAAAAAATTAACAAATATTCAAAAAAATAGATCCCAAACTGGTGTTACCTCTAGGGAACCTGGCAAAACCAAAACAAAATAAAATCTTTCTGGAGGGTAATTCCAACAACTTAGGCAGTACAGAATTCAAACAGGGAAAGAAATCACCAAGGGAAATGGCAAACCATACAAAGAAAAGTTTATCATGAGCAAGAGTTTTGCAAAACAATGAATAAGAGAAATGGCATTCCAAGAGCTTCTAGTAATTAAACATTCTGACAGACTACAAGTACATTTAAAATAATAAAAGAGAAAAAGGGAAGAAACAAAAACTGTAATAAAATCTTAGGCAGGTTTTTGAAAGAACCAAATAGAACTTCTAGAAATAAAAAATATAGTCATCAAAACTGAAATTTTACTGGATGGGTAAAATTGTAGAATAGACAGAACTGAAAAGAGAATTACTAAGAGACTTCTGGACAAGATGGAGGCATAAGTAGTAACATCGAGCCTCCTCGCACAACCACAAAAAGAATTACAACTAAATCTCAAAACAAATAACACCCAGAACTATCAGAAAATCAAACTGTATGGAAGTCTGACAACCAAGGGTTTAAAGAAGCCACATTCATCCAGATGGGTAGGAGGGGCAGAGACAGGGGAGAGAGCCAAGGCAATGTAGGGTGGTGTGGAGAGGTGGCTGCAGAACGGGCATAAGCAGTCCCATATTCACCTGTGGTGGATAAAAATTGGGAGGGATACCTTGGAAGCTAGTGATCCTAGCCCCAGGCCAGACCACACAGCCCAGGGTTCCAGCACCAGGAAGATAAATCCCCAAAATTTCTGGCTGTAAAAACCAGTGGAGGTTGGGGCACCAGAAGAAACTGTTGGATTTTCAGGAAACTCCACTTAAAGGGCCCTCCCAGTCTTAAAACATATGCAAACCCATGCATTCTGGGATTCAACACCAGGGCAACAGCCTGAAGGGCGCCAGTCACATACAGGGAGTGGGTGATGTAACTGGAAACAGGGCAAGTGTTGGGCAAACCTCCAGAAGCCAGGCAGCAGCATGGTCCCCTGTCCAAGGCCTTCCTCCGCACAGAGCTACAATGCAGTGAAGTGGGTTGCCCCACCCGGGAGATTACCTAAGCCTCCACCCCACATAATTTACAGCTGCCTTTTACAGGGAATCAAAGCAGCTCTACCTAATACACAGAAACAAGCACAGAGAGGCTGCCAAATTGAGGAGACAAAGAAATATGGTCCAAATGAAAGAACAGAACAAAATCCCAAAATAAGAACTAAATGAAATGGAGATAGCCAACCTAGCAGACACAGAGTTCAAAACACTGGTGATCAGGATGCTCAAAGAACTGAGTATGGCAACAACATAAAGGAAGAAATGAAGGTTATACTAAGTGAAATAAAGAAAAACCTACAGGGAACCAACAGTAAGGGGAAGGAAGCCAGGACTCAAATCAATGATTTAAACATAAAGAAGAAATAAACATTCAACCAGAAGAGAAAGAAGGAACAATAGTTTTTAAAAAACAAGGACAGTAAAAGCAGACTCTGGTGCATCTCCAAACATGCCAACATCCGAATCATAGGAATTCCAGAAGGAGAAAAGGAAAAGCAATAAATTGAATTTATTTGAAAAAATAATGAAAGAAAACTTTCCTAATTTGGCAAAGGAAATAAGACATTCAAGTCCAGGAAGCACATAGAGTCCCAAACAAGTTGGACCCAAGGAAGATCACACCAAGCCAGAAGTTAAAGATAAAGAGATGATCTTAAAAGCAGCAAAAGAAAAGCAGAGAGTTACCTACAAAGGAGTTCCCACAAACTATAAGCTGATTTCTCAAAAGAAACTTTGCAGGCAAGAAGGAACTGGCAAGAAGTATTTAAAGTGATGAAAAGCAAGGACCTAAAACCTAGATTACTCTATCCAGCAAAGCTGTCATTTAGAATGGAAGGGCAGATAAAGTGCTTCCCAGACAAGGTAAAGCTAAAGGAGTTCATCATCACCAAGACATTATCACATGAAATGTTAAAGGGATTTATTTAAGAAAAAGAAGAAAGTCAAAACTATGAACATTACAAAGGCAACAAATTCACAACTATCAACAACTGAATCTAAAAAAATAAAATAAAAAACTAAGCAAACAACCAGAACAGGAACAAAACCATAGATATGGAGGTTACTTGGAGGGTTATCAGCTGGGACGGTAAAGAGGGAGCATTGGGGAAAAGGTGCAGGGATTAAAAAGCATAATCAGTAGGTACAAAATAGACGGGGGCATTTAAGAATAGTATTGGAAATGGAGAAGCCAAAGAACTTATATGCACTTATAAGGACTTATATGGACATGAACTACAAGGGGGAGATTGCTGGTGGGAAGGGGGTACCAGGCAGAAGGGGGGAAAGGGGAAAAATTGGGACACCTATAATAACAATCAATAAGATATAATTTAAAAAGAGAGAATTATTGAATTAGACAATAGCTATTAGAAAAACACTAATAAGATTTCACAGAGTGGGGGGAAATGCAGACAACTGTAATTAAACAACAATAAAGTAACAAATCTTAAAAAAATAGATTTCACAGAGAGGCAAAGCAATGAAAAGTATGAAACATAATTAAGAGAAAAGGAAGAGGGAAAGAAGAGGTTCAACAAATTTCTAATAAGAACAAAAATAATGGGGAAGAGGTAATATTAAAAGATATAAGAGCCAAGAATTCTCAGTAATGATGAAAATATGAATCTTCATAAGAAAGAATAACTCCAGTCCCTAAACAGATAATATGAAAATAACTCCATGCCTATAAATATATTAGAATTGCAGATTACCAAAATAAAATCTTAAAAGCAACTAGAGAGAACAAACACAATGACTACAAAAGAACAATGAGGCTTACCACAGACTTCTCAATAGCAACCACAGATGCCAGAAAGTAATAGAATATCGCAAGTGTCTTCAATATATTGAGGAAAAATAACTGTTAACTTCAGTGTCCTATATCCAGCTATATCAACATTTAAGAGGGAGAATGAAATTTCTAAATTTCTGCAAAAGACTTCCCACAGACTTTTGGCAAAAGCACTATGAAACTGTATACTTCAGGAAGAAAGAAACTGACCTCTAAAGGAAGGAATGGGTGAGCAAAGAAAATGCCAACATGTGAGCATCTCTAAACAAGCATGGACTATAAAGATACACAGATAATAGTGACAGAGACTTAGCACATAGGAAGCGCTTGACAAATGTTTTTTGGTCAGCGATTCTTGATTGAGTGCACCTCTTCTGAGACATAATTAATTCTGCATATGTTTGGACATATGGCTGTCACATTTAATTTACTTCTTTATTCCAGGAATGTTTATCATTTCTGGTCTATCAAGAGTATCCCTTCATAGGATGGAAAAGTACAAATCGGTAGTTACATAATAGTCAGGGGGATGCAAAGTACAGCATAGAGAATATAGTCAGTAATATTGTAACAACTACGTATGATGCCAGGTGGATGCTGGAAATATTGGGGAATCACTTTGTAAAGTATATGATTATCTAACCACGATGCTGTACACTTGAAACTAATACAAAATACTATAAATGTAAAAAAAAAATAGAACACTGCCTAGCATATAGTAAGTGTTCAATAAAATGTTACTTCTTTCAAAATAAATAAATAACGGAACTCAAAAAAAGAGTATCCCTTCATAATTTAAGTGCAACTCTGTGTTTATTATTTTATCTTTTTAATCTTCGCCATCTTTTGTTGGTAAAGGAGGGAATTCCAGTTTGAGTTCCATCCACCACATTGAAACTTTACTCAATAAATTTTTATTGAACCTGAAAAAAGTCTTCCTACCTCTCTGGTAGTACACCCAGGAAGAAGGATCCTCATCACCTACCAAACTCCAGAGTAGTTAGATTCTTACATGGTGACTCAGGGCTCCATGCCTGAGAAGTGACACAATGTCATATTGGTCAAGATAGTCACAAGCTCACCCAGATTCAAGAGGAGAGGACAGTTACCCCAACTCTCAAAAGGCGTGTCACAGAATTTGGAGGCCATATTTTAAAACTATCATCTGCAATTGGAACACAGCTGAGATTTGGTGCAACTAAAAGTGGGAGGTAAAGAACATGCAACAGCCTTGGCCAGTGTGGCTCAGTGGATTGAATGCCCACCTATGGACCAAAGGGTCACTGGTTTGATTCCCAGTCAGGGCACATGCCTGGGTTGTGGGCCCAGTCCCCTATTAGGGGTGTGCAAGAGACAACCACACATCGATGTTTCTCTCCCTCTCTTTCCCCTCTCTCTAAAAATAAATAAAATATTTTTTAAAAATAGCATCTTCTCTTAAAAAAAAGAACAAGTAACAATAATAACAAGTTCTATAATTTATTGAGCATGTATTATGTCCCAGACACTTTATTTATCCTTACATCAAACCTGTAAGAAAGGTAGGAATACTATTCCCCATCTTACAGAGGAGGAACCTGCATTCATAGAGTTATTATGAATGCCCAAGGTCATACAGCTAATGAACAGCCAGACTCAAATACAGGACAGCCACACGGCAAGGCAATGCTTTTATCCGCTCTGCTATACTAACTCTTATAGTCACTGAGCAGTGATAACTTACTCTAGTCTTTGCTCACTGAGGTTGCCTGTGAAGAATTAAAGCTAAGGGCCAACCATCAGGAGAGGGAGGTGGCATCCCAGAGCAGGGGCTTCCTGTATAAACAGGAGGCACATGGGAAATGGCACTGTGGTGCAGGGACAATGGGCAGTGAGCAGGCAGGGCCTCCTGTCTCCGGTGGGCGGTGGGCACTCAGGGCTGCGGGCGGCTGGGCAGGAACAGCTGGGGCCCTGACTCCCTGATGCCTGGCCCAGGAGAGGAACTGCCTCTCTCATGGCTTTCCCAGGAGGAAGTTCCCCACTGATTCTCGGGAAGCCCTTCCCATCACAGGCCTCAGCTGTGCCTAGACCTCCTCTTTCTTCTTCAGGAGCATGTTGTCTTTAGGGCTAATCTGGGATACGGGTCTCCTCTGATGTCCCCGTGACCTGGAGGCTTGGAGGGTGTGGGTAAGCCAGGCCAGGCTCAGACGCCAATCCAGGAGGCAGCCACCACTGAATATACGCTAAGGGGAAAAAGCAGAGTAGTAAAAAACAAAAATAAATAAGCAAAAAAAACTTGGAATATGTAAAGCAAAGAGACATGACACTACACCCCAGCTCCAGTTCTAACTAGCTGTGTGACCTTGGACAAGACACTTAAACTCTCTGAACCACAGTTGCTTCATTTGTAAAGTGGGGAAAATATCTATTCTGAAAGGAGCTGTTTGAAGATTAAATGAGACAATCTATGTAACCAACACCTAATAACAGTTGCATAATAGTAACTATGAGTTTTTAAAGCATGTAAGAAGCCCCCCACCTTTGTCCCACAACTAGTCTACTGTGCTCTCTAAATTTTCGCCGTCAGAGAGACTTTGTCACCACTAAAATACCAATCACCCCATAAGAGGCAAAGCATCCCAGACCTACGAATCCAGAGACAGTGGGCCTGGTGGAGGGTCCTGAGCAGCCCCTGACCACTGTCTTTCCAAGGCTTCTTGGTCACCTCCCCCTTCTTTGGCTATTCCTGCTTCCGTCATTTTACAGCTCCTCAACTCTACCCATCTCTTTTCTTCAATGTTCTCCTCTCTCCGTCTCTCCGCGCCCTCCCTGCATGACTTCATCCTGTCCCATCTCTCTCTCCTGAGATGATGCTTCTCCAAGAGGCTCCAGACATCTGGAAATCCCTCAAGCACCTCAGTCACAACACGTTCCACTCAGATAATCATCGCACTCAAGAAACCTGTGCCTCCAAGCCTTTCCTGCCTCAGGGAATGACCAAACCCTATGCCCAGCTGACCGAGTCGGGAACCTGGGGGTCGTTCTGACTCCTCCCTCACTCCTACTCTGATCAGTTATCAAGGCTCACAGATTCTACTTCCTAAATGTTTCTCAAGGTGTGCCCTTCTCTCCATCTACCTGCTCCTTTCTTAGCTCAGGCCCATCATCTCTCACCTGGATGCCATAAGCTTCAGCCTTGACTGCCTCGCTGCAGCCAGAATCAGCTTCCTAACACACAAACCCTCCCTTCCACTCTCATTTGACAGCCCAGATGGCCTCAGGGAGAGGCTCCCTAGGCCCTCAGTCATGTAGGGTATGTTAACCTGTCCAGCCTCATTGCCCACTGCCCACCACCCCTCCCCCACACTAGGCACTGCCAAACCCAGCCACTGGTGGTTCCCTGAGAGCACCGCTCCCTACCTCAGCTCTGCGCCTGTACACACATGCTTCTTCTTACTGGAATGCACTCCCCTCACCTCCCTTGGCTCTTACTCATCCCTCAAGACTTAGCCTCAGCATCACCTCCTCCAGGAAGACTTCTCCCACCACTCCACAGCCTCAACCATCCCTCATCACAGCATCTATCATACTAAATTGCATTTGTCTGTTTACCTATCCAACTCCCCACTAAACTGTACTTTCCCAGGGGCAAGAACAAGGTCTTCTTCCACAGATCCCCAGGCCTAGCATGGGGATCTAGGCCTAGCATAGGCCTAGAGGTGGTGCCTGCATATGTTCATATGTGCATGAATGAATGAATAACAAATTCTACCTCCTCATGGAGTAGTGCCTAAAGGCAGTCTTGGGGGGGGACAGGGGGAGGGGCAGCCAGTCTTAAGAAAACCCACATATATGGTAGAACCTTCCTCCTCCCAGTTGGCTCATACAGTTTAAAGTTTGCAAACACTTTTGCCCCAAAGCCCCAGAAGTCAAAAAAAAAAAAAAAATCTGGTGGGATCTTTAACAAAAGACTCCTTCCCAGACCTAAAATATGGAGAAATACCAGGAAGCGTTTGGTGAGCAGACTGCCATATATAACAGGCACCCTTTGTTGTTGTTGTTGTTGCAGAAAGTATAGTTGGATGGAACTGGAGACTCGGCAGGACACGTAGCAGTGTAAGACAAGGTCGGGAAGGTGGGCATGGGCGTCCCATTGAGGCTGAGGGACTAGAAGCTGATCCCAGCTCTGGGACCCTTCTGTGGTTGTGTGGGGAAAGGGGGAGGGGCCATGCCATTAGGGAGCAGGCTGAGGCTGAGGTGGCTGAAAGCCAGGGGTCAGGGAGAGTCGGGGCTCCTCATGTCAGAGTTAATCAGCTCTGCTGAGGACTCTGCTGCCCCCTGACCCAGCCATGGGGTAGATACTGTCTTTGAGGCATCGCTGGTCTCACAAAAGGCAGAAAAAGGCCTGAAGGGACCGCCCAAGCCTCATAAACCAACCAAAGTGGGGACCAGAGCAGCAGGCAGGATTCCGGCAGCTGTGGGATGTAGGATGCTGGAATGGCCCCTACCTGGGGCAATGAGGCCAATCCATCCAGGAAGACAGGGGCACAGCAGGGGGGAGGAGGCTTCCCTAAGCTGACTAACCCTGTAAATGTCCGATTGAATGAGAAGACAGGTCCGTGGAGGGGGACAGAGAGAAGGGACCACAGTCTGGGAGACTGGAAGCTCAGGCAGCAGGTGGGAGGCCTGGGTAGCAGTGTGGGAAGTGCCATCCTGTTCCACTTCCCCTAGGGATCCACATGTGCGGTCTTTGGAAGGTTTGTTGGGACACTTCACCATCCTCCCATCAGCTGTGTGGTAGGAACCAGAGTGCCACGATCCTAGAGGATCACAGGCGTTGGAATCCAGCTGGGGCAGCTTGGGGGCTGTTCAGGAAGCTTCTTTCTGAAGCAGCCGCATCCTTTTGGTCACAGGCTGGAGCTGGGACAGGAGTCTCATCTGTGTTATGAGGGTGAAACTTGAGCTGTTCCCGGGGGGGGGGGGGGGGGGGGGGGGGGGGGGGGGGCTAGGGGCTGGAGCATTGCGGCCTTGCTCTGCTGTTTCCTCTGTTCCATTTCCAGAACATCCTGGTGCAGCTCTCTCTTCTGGGCCTCCAGGCAGCCCTGGGAGTGCCCCAGAGCCTTCGCCTCCTGACTGAGGTCCTGGGCCTTGGCATTCAGCTCTGTCTCCCAGGCAGCCAGCTCCTCCTTAAAATGCCTCAGCTCATCCTCCATATAGGCAGAACGCACCTCCAGTGTCTCCCAATCCTCCTCTCTGTCCCCAAATTTCTTTCTCTGGGTGGATTCGAGGAACTCCTCCAGGGTCTCAAGGTGGTGCTGGTTTGTGTCCATCTGGGGATCCAGGTAAGGGCTTCCCTCCACCTGGCTCCCACCCTCCCCCATGTGCAAGTCCTGTAAGAGTCCCTCTTTCTCCACCTGTGAATCAAGGGGTCGCCGGTTTGATTCCCAGTCTAGGGCACATGCCTGGGTTGCAGGCTGAGTCCCCAGTGTGGGGTGTGCAAAAGGCAGCCACACATTGATATTTCTCTTCCTCTCTCTGCAAAAAATGTCAGAGACCCTTTCTCTCTCCCTTCCCCTCTGTGAAAAATAAAATAAATAAAATCTTTAAAAAAAAAAAGAGTCACTCTTAATGGGCAGTTTTCCTAAAACTCAACCTGGAGAGAAAAGGGGTGGGGGTAGGGGGTACACACACACAAGCGAGAACACACATGCATCTGTGCACAACTGTGTGAATACGCAGGCACACGAGTGTGTGGTATGTATATGCACTGTGTGGCCACATACCTATGCTTAAATGACTGTGTTCTCTATTCATATACTCTTCAAATTAAGGAAAGACCATCTCATAACATAAAATAATGTCCCAGAAGCCTTTGCCGTCCCAAAAACCACAGCACCCATTTCTCATAGGATATTAGAGCCAAGGCAGTCCTGCCTGTCCTTAATGAAGTGCCAACCTCCGCACACAAGGCGTTCCCTCCGCCCAGACTTTACCTTGTCCTCAGTGCTGCCCCTACCTAAAGAATGCCTTTGGTGCACCTTCTCAAGGCCACAGGGAAGTTGCAGTCGGTCCCACCAGCTCAAGGGATCCTTTACTCTTTTCCTGGGACAGGCGTCCAAGGCAGGACTTAGAGGCAGGCAGTGAAAGCTTGAGGGTCTGGCTGCGTGGGAAAACCAGCAGCCGCGGTGTCTCGCTGAGGATATCAAGAAGACATGAAGAGAGTGAGACGCCCCATGTGCAGGACCCCAGCTGGCAACAGCCGCCCTGGATGCAGGTGTCTGCGCTTGTGAGCCTGGTGGCCTGCATGCAGTGGGGGTGGGGGGCGGGGGGGCAGAGGTGTAGAAAGGCCCTGCACCATGCTGCACTAGGCAGGCCCCCTGTGGGCTCCCTGTGCCACCCAGGGTAAGGAGAACACCTTGCCCCCTGCCCTAGCCCTGGCCCTGGTCTCAACCACTGACCACTGCTTCCAGGGGACAAATCTCAGTGGGGAAATGATACATTCAAAGCAAGGAAGACCCCCATATTCCAGCAAGCCCTGCTTCTGCCCCAGTGGGGCAAGCCAGCCTCCTTCAGCCTGGCATACCCAGAAGCCATGCCTGCCTTCCTCCACCCAGGACCCTGGCAAGACTGCCGGCAGCCTTTGCCTTAGGGCCCTTTAGAAACCTCTGCCATCCTGAACTCCCCTATTCTTCACCTTGAAGCCTTACTATTCATGAACACATACAGGCAGACCCCTAACACCTGTCTCCTTCCCACTCTCTCCCTCTCACAGAACTATAATTAAATCCTGGACTGATTCATACTAAAGTGTGATTAATGTGAATTCTTTTCCCAGACTAAATCTTCACTAAAAAGAGAGAAAAAAACTAAATGTACAATCCCACACAGCATTCAACAAACATTTCATGCCAGACCTATAGATACCTCAGGTACTAAGGCACAATGATAAGAACACAGCCACTACCCTCAGAGAGCTCACAGTCTAGCAGAAAGAGATAGGCAAAGCACAGACAAGGTGCCATGGGAGCCCGAATACCCAGCTCAGCCTGCTGATATAGATTATTAGAGCAAGGAAGACCTCCAAGAGAAGGTGAGCCTTAAGCAGATCCAAAGGATAAACAGCAAGCAGCTGAGAATAGGCTGATAGGCAAGTCACCTTTATCATGTCTTGGGAGGGCAGGCCAAAAGCCCACATGAACAAGGATGCATCCCTAGTTTGGAGTGAGAGAGGGGCGTATAGGAACACAGAGCATCCAAAACATGAACATGCTGAAATGGCCAATGGCCTGTTAAAAGAAGGTGGCATATCCAACTCCCCTTCAGAGGCCTGCTTCTGGAATACATAGTGAGAAAAGTTTGTTGAATTATACACCAGGCTGGTCTGTGATCAACTGTGGATCGAGAGTGTGCTATCTTTGTTCCCAGACTAGAGAAAACTCTTCAAGGGTAAAAACTAGGTCTTTTCTCATATCTGCCAGAGGACTTGGCACATACCTGGGCTCCTGACAAGTACACAGCTAAGAGTGCCTCTTGATTAAAGCAATAACATGCTGTCCTCTGGCCCCAGCACATGCAGTGACATTGATGGGCAGCTCAGCCCTACCGTGGCCTCTCCTAGGAGACTTGACTTTTACCTGCCAGGTCTTCCCAGATCACCCAGCCAGAAATCTCCCTTTTCCTCCTCTTCCCTCCAATGCCACCTGTGTCTCGGGCTGGGGAGTTGTGTACAGATGATGGTATACTTGTCACCCGAAGTTCCCTGTGGGCAGAAAGCACACATTGCTCCTCTCTTCATCCCTATTCCTAGAACAGTACTGCACGGAATAGGAGTTCAACAAATGTGTGCGAAGAAACAAATGATGTGCTTGTTCATTCATTCATTCTTTTCTTCTTTTGGGTGGAAGACACTGTCTAATATATTCCAGGACCCACAAAATCAGCCATTTCCTAGATGGTCACTTAGAGTCCCACTGTAACTGTCATTAAATATAAGAAGAACCCATCTTTCATGCTGCCCTTCCTTCACAGACCTGATCTCAAGGCAAACAGTTGATAAATAGTCAATCAATGAAGAAAGTGATTAGAAGATCACCATTTGGCTAATGAACCCTAATGAATAAGGGCTGAGGGCAGTGATCATCAATGGCTGTTAAAATTCAAAAGAAAAAAAACTCTAAACATTAGCGTCTCCTGATGGAAGTATGCAACACCACTGGTGAGTTGTTTCTGCCAAACTACCAAATCTAATCTAACCAAACCTCCAGATCTGCTGATGCACAGGAGTACGGGACAGAGGGGCACGTTAAAGGGTATCACAGAGATGCAATCAGCAGAATCAAGGCTCTGAGAAACCCTACAGGACAAGTGGCCAACTCTCTTTGAAAGATTTATTGCAAGGAGAAAAAAAGAGAGAAAGGAGAGATATCTCCAGATTAAAAGAGATTTAAGACACATATTCACCAAATTTAATGTATGGATCTTGTTTGTGTCCTTAAACAAACCAACTGCAAACTCCCTCTGAAAGTATTGAGAAAATTTGAACATTAACTGTGTATTTGATATACTAAAAAATTTGCTCATGATTTTTAGGTATGATGATGGTATACTGGTTTTTTTAAGTGCTTATATTTTAGCGATATAAAATTACATGTTTACATGAAGTAATTAATAGACATGTCTAGGATTAGCTTCAAAAGAATCCGGTGGGGGGGTGGAGAAAATTTGTGGAGATATAGAAGAAACCAGATGGGGGTTCACTGTATTATTCTCTCTCCTATTTCATATTATTCTCTCTCCTATTTTATATATAGGTTTGAAATGTGCCATAACGGGTTTAAAATAAAGAGGTCAAAGATACAATAATAATAATATTAATAATAATTATTGCTAGGGGTTTTTAGTGCTTCCTTTGAGTTGGACCCTGTGTTAAGTACTTTTCACATAGAGTCTTACTTAATCTTCTCAGGAACCCTGAAGCTTAGACACCAGCATCACTATTTTACGGTTGAGGGAACTGAGGCATAGAGAGGCTGGATAACAAGACCAAAGTCACACAGCAGGTAGCTTACAGAGCCAGAATTCAAGTCTAGATCTGCTGGTATCCAAGCCCATCTTCTCCACCCTCTACCATCTCACACTCACTGACACTGACTTCCCAGGGCACAGGCATCACTCTCAGTCTGACAGATGAAAACGCTGAGCTTCTGTTCAGCAGCAAGTAGTAAAGTTGAAAATGTCAGTACCTTTTGACCCAGCAGCCACCCACTTCTTGGTAAACGGTAGCACTGGCAGGCATGTGTAAGGACATCCACAGCGGGACTACCCAACGTCCCTCAACAGGAATGTGAATAAATAAACTGTGGAGTGATCATACAATGGAATAGCTCAACACAGTGAAAATGAATGGCGTTTGTCTGTATATCATCCAGGAACTTTTCACAAACATCAGGTTGAGTGAAAAAGCAAGCGTCCTCCTACAACAGCAGATACCGTTTATCTAAATTCACGAAACACAGGACAATACTAAATATTGCCTAGGAGTGGATGCACAGGTACTACAGTATAAACACCACTATGGGAGTAGTTAGCACCAAATTTACCATGGTGACCGCCTTAGGGGAAAGAGAGACAGCGAGGCATCAAGAAAGGGTGCAGAGGGGTCCTCAACTACATATGTAAATTGTATCCCCTAAAAAGAAAGTGTCAGCAGGGCCATGGAGAGACAGGCCCCCTACACACTTTTAGTGGAAGTGTACACTGCTTCAATCTACACAGAGGGTAATTTGGTAACATCTACCAAAGTTTCAAATGTGATACCCTTTGACCCAACTCTACACTTGGTGAAATTTTGTACAGATATATGCACATACCTACAAAATTAGGTATATACAAAATTATACATCACAGTATTGTTCATAAAAACTAAGGATTGGGGACTTCCGGCCAAGATGGAGGCATAGGTAGACACACTGTGCCTCTTTGCACAACCAAAAGGACAACAGCAAATTTTAAAACAAAAAACAACCAGAACTGACAGAAAATCGAACTGTATGGAAGTCCGACAACCAAGAAATTAAAGAAGAAACATTCATCCAGACCGGTAGGAGGGGTGGAGATGGGGAGCCGGGCAGAGAGGATTAGCGTGGTGGGGCGAGGATTGGGGCAAGGCATGGCGGCGGACGGGGCAGTCCCACACCCTCATGCGGATAAACCGGGAGGAACAACTGGGGAGCGAGACAGACCCTGCAACCCAGAGTTCCAACGTGGGGAAATAAAGTCTCAAAGCCTCTGATTGAAAACTCCTGTGGGGGTGGAGGTAGTGGCAGCAGGAGAAACTCCTGGACTCACAGGAGAGTTAGTTGGAGAGACCCACAGGGTCCAGAACGTGCACAAGCCCACCCACCCAGGAATCAGTGCCAGAATCAGCACCAGAGGGGCCCAATTTGACTGTGGGTAGCACAGAAGGTCACTGAAAACTGGAAGAGAGTGGAACAACCACCATTGTTCCCTCTCGGACCTGCCCCCACAAACAGCATCACAACGCAGAGACGTGGCTGCCCCGTCCTGGTGAACACCTAAGGCTCCACCCCTTACTATGTAACAGGCGTGCCAAGACAACAAAAATGGCCCAAATGAAAGAACAGATCAAAGCTCCAGAAAAAAATACAACTAAGTGACCAAGAGATAGCCAACCTATCAGATGCACAGTTCAAAACACTGGTAATCAGGAGGCTCACAGACTTGGTTGAATTTGGTCACAAATTAGATAAACAAATGAAGGCCACACTAAGTGAAATGAAGGAAAATGTACAGGGAATCAACAGTGAGGGGAAGGAAACCGGGACTCAAGTCAATGGTGTGGACCAGAAGAAAGAAAGAAACATTCAACCACAACACAATGAAGAAACAAGAATTCAAAAAAATGAGGAGAGGCTTAGGAACCTCCAGGATGTCTTTAAACATTCCAATATCCTAATCATAGGGGTGCCAGAAGGAGAAGAGGAAGACCAAGAAATTGAAAACTTATTTGAACAAATTAAGGAGAATTTCCCTAATTTGGCAAGGGAAATAGACTTCCAGGGAGCCCAGGAAGCTCACAGAGTCCCAAAGAAGTTGGACCCAAGGAGGAACACACCAAGGCACATCATAATTACATTAGCCAAGATGAAAGATAAAGAGAGAACCTTAAAAGCAGCAAGAGAAAAGGAGACAGTAACCTACAAAAGAGTGCCCATAAGATTGTCAGCTGATTTCTCAAAAGAAACCTTGCAAGCAAGAAGGGGCTAGAAAGAAGTATTCCAAGTCATGAAAGGCAAGGAACTACATCCAAGATTACTCTATCCAGCAAAGCTATCATTTAGAATGGAAGGGCAGATAAAGTGCTTCCCAGATAAGGTCAAGTTCAAGGAGTTCATCATCACCAAGCCCTTATTCTATGAAATGTTAAAGGGACTTATCTAAGAAAAAGAAGATGATCAAAAATATGAACAGTAAAATGACAACAAACTCACAGTTATTAACAACTGAACCTAAAACAGAAACAAAAACAAACTAAGCAAACAATTAGAACAGGAACAGAATCACAGAAATGGAGATCACACAGAGGGTTATCATCAGGAGAGTGGGTGGAGAGAGAGGGGGAAAAGGTACAGGGAATAAGAAGCATAAATGGTAGGTAGAAGATAGACAGGGGGAGGTTAAGAATAGTATAGGAAATGTAGAAGCCAAAGAACTTATATATATGACCCATGGACACGAACTAAAGAGGGGGAATGTGGGAGGGAAGGGGTGTGCAGGGCAGAAGGGAGGGGGGAAGATGGGATAACTGTAATAGCATAATCAATAAAATATATTCAAAAAAACCTAAGGATTGGAAACAACCTAATATCATGCAGATATAAAAAAAAAGAATGCAGATATGGAAAGACTTCTAAGGTGAGCAATGCTGTGCACTAGATGCTGCCATGTGTAAAAAGTGAGGAAGGGTAGACAATATACCCAGCACATTTGCTTATGCACAAAATATGTCCAGAAGGATAAATGTGAAAGCAGGGTCACTGCCTGTGAGAAGGATGACTTGGGGACAGAAGTGGGTGAGAGGCTTTTTGCTGTAAGCCTTCCATATTTTTTAATTTTGGTATATGTGAATATATTGCCTATTGAAAGAATGACAAAGTTGTAAAACTCTGAAGCTCAACAAGGTTCCATCATTTCCCAGGCTGATATCAGTAAGTATTTGGACAGATGTCTGTTGAACCACTCCACCACAGTACCTACAGCCTATAGGGGTGTGGGTGAGGGCAGGGCCGGTGTGCATCAATGACAGTACCAGGCACCAGGATTTCCAGTTCATCTGCACTACCTCTGTAGCCCAGAGCACACCTTGTATATGTCTGGACCTGAGTTCCCATCACCCACATGACAGGGTCCCTTTCTATTCAGATATGCTACTAGCCCCCATCCCCAGGAGTGCTGCCTCCTAGCAAAAGACTAGGACCAAGAGCCTGGAACAGAGCACAGTAGAATCCTGGACTGTTCCCACCCAAAGCCCCAGAATCCTGACCACTGTTTCCCCAACAAAAGCTTGCTTGTATAACCACAGCAGCCTGTCAGCAATTACCCCCAATTACAAACCCGGGACCAGCAAGGCCTCAATTAGTCTAAAAAGAGGCCTGAGGAGGGGCCAGCTACACAGAGTATAGCACCCACATATCGCCTCCACCCACAGGGCAGCATAATCCTCTCAATCAAGCCCAGGGGCTTGGATACTTGGTGACAACATCTTCAGGACATCCTGAGGAGTAGGCTGTTGACTCTCCATCTCAGAGTGATCCTTCCAAGCAGGGCCTAGTCAAGCACTCTGTCCTAAAGTGCCTTTCTCTAGACTTCATGCTCTCCTCCTGCTCAGACCGCACACATCCTTACCACTTTCCCCCTGGGCAAGGTGCAGCACCTCCAGGCTATCATCTGCTTCTGGGAGATGAGCATCCTTGATGGAGCCCTACAGATGAAGCGATATGCCCCAGGCTGCCTCTAAAGCATCATGATCATGGGCTTGGCTCAACTTGTGGGGAGGACAACCAAATGCCCATCTTCCCCCAGGAAAGGATGGACTCTGAATTCTTCTCTGCAGCATCCAAAAACAAATTGGTCCAATCTTCTTCCACAAATTCCCTGAGAAGAGTACCATGAGGTTGCTGAGCCCAGTGTTTGGCCGGCTTGGAGGTTTTCACTGAACCGGCCCCCACGCCCTTCTTCTTTCCGGTGAATGTGTGTGGTTGTGAGACTGTGCACATGTGTGTGTACACAAATATCAAGCTTAGGTGTGACAGTGCACGTGGGGAGGATCAGGAGTTATAAGAAATGGGTCTCATAATTAGCGCTAGATTTGATCAGTCGGAAGGCAGGACCTCCCGACCTTGCAGGGACAGACACACATGTGTGGAGGTGAAACTCAGGGCTCCAGAGCCAAACTGCCACTTATTGACTGAGGGCCTTCAGCAAGTTGCTTAACTCCTCTGAGCCTCAGTTTCTTCATCTATAAAATAAGAATAGTACCAACCCCTTAGGTTTGTCAGAAAAATGAAATGAGAGAATGCATGTAAAGTTCCTGGCTCAAAATAAGTTCTTAATAAAGGATAGCTATTTTGTTCCTTTATGATGTTAATAAAAATAATAACAGCTGGGGGTACACAGTAGTCTTCAGAGAACGCTACCTATAAGGAAAAGGCCCTATTACAGTATGTGTGTCTATCCATCTGTCTGTCTAGCACTGTAGTTTGTTCTGCCACTTTGGAAAACTGTTTGGCAATATCCACTAAAACTAAACATATGCCTACTCTCCTAGGTACTTGCTCAAGAGTAAAGAAATGCCCTTGCCCCAGCTGGTGTGGCTCAGTTGGGTTGGAGCATTGTCCTGTGGACCGAAGGGTCACAGGTTCGATTCTCAGTCAGGGCACATGCTCAGGTTGCAGGTTTGATCCCCAGTTGGGGTGCATACAAGAAGGCAGCCAATCAATGTTTCTTTCTCTCTCCCTTCCTCTCTCTCTAAAAGCAATGGAGAAAAAGTGTCCTCCAGTGAGGATTAAAAAGAGAGAAAGAAAGAAATGCCCTTGACAAAAAGACATGTACAAAAATGTTGACAGCAACTTTATTTATAATATCCTCAAAGTGAAAACAACATGCATGTCCATCAGGTGATGTAGGTGAAGGGATAAGCATATTGGGGAATATTACACAGCAATAAAGAGAAATGAATGTCCCATGTAACAAGGTGGACGAATATCAAAAACATGTTCTGCAGAGGAAATCAGACACATCAGTGTACGTGTTATCTGCCCCATTTATATGACATTCAAAGCAGGCAGGAAAAGTTAATTTATGGTGATAGAAACCAGAATATGCGTTATCTTTGGGAACAGGTACTGATGAGGAAAAGATATAAGGGAAACTTTTGAGGTGACAGAAGTGTTAATGTTTCATATCTGGATCAGGGTGATGGTTACAAGGTGTATTATACATAAAAATACATTAAGCTGTACACTTGAGATATATATTGTTCACCATATATAAATTATGCAGCATACACACACATCATTTTGGTATTTGTTATGAGGGCCAGTAATACGAAACACAAAACTCGACCCTTCTCCCTCCCTTCCTCTGAACTTCATCAAAGCTAAGCATCTAAAACTGCCCTCCTGCATGGAGGCTCTTTAGATGGTGCCCATTTGTGGAGAGGAAATTGAGGTGGGGTGAGGACCAGGAGGAAGGGCTCTCTCAGGCAGCCCCTTGTGGGCCTGCTTGGGGCTCCAGACAGCAGGTCTTATACCTTGCAAGCCAGCTGCCACAGATGCAGAGGCATTTCTATTTCTAAGAAAGTTTAGTTTGACTGAAATTTCAGACAGGCCCTCACCTCAATCAGGGAACCAAGAAGGTGTCCTGTGTCCTTGCCTACCGTTCAGCAGCATGGCTGTGCAGCCGTAATGAAGAGAGAGCCCCACATGGCAGAGGACGCTCGGATCCTGAGCGCCCCTCCATGGTCTAGCCACTGTGTCCCACCTGTAGTCCCTTTCTTAGAAATTCCAGCTTCATTACAAGGCAAGTGGCATCTCTCGACTCTCTCTGTGGAGCAGGGCCATTTTCCAATTGCACTAGAATGTGTGAAGCCCATCCTGACAGGCAGCACTGAGTGAGAAGTGGAAGACAGGGTCTCGCCCCTCCAGGCTTACAGTCTGGGTATGGAGAAAGGCCACAGGCAACTTTCAACAACAACACATCACACTCTCGAGCATGTGTTGGGGCCTAGTTGTAGGGTATTCACTGTTTAGGAATGAACAAAATGGCTTTGGGCCATTTTGGCGTCATAGCCATGGGATACCAAAGGAAGCTGGCCAGCAGCTCCTGCCACCCTAGAATTCTCTCTCGGAGCATCCCAGAGGCCTTCAGAGAGGGAAGGCCCTCACATGGCCCAGAAACCAGCCCCCTCTGCCTTTTCTCCCTGAGTTAGGCTCAACCAGCAAAAAGGCCTACAACTGCCCTGCAGTCTGCCTTGCAGAGGGTAGAGCACACACTCCTTAGGACAGAGGGGCTAGTGGAACCCAACATCAGTGAAGTGAGGAGCCCAGAACTCTGACCCACTGCCTCCCAGCCCAGCTACCACAAGGTCAGGGGTATGGGATTCAAAAAGATACTTACCAACTGGAAACAGCTGTCATCTGTGAGTTCTTCCCCTGAATGGGCAGTGGCGTTGCCTGCCTGTCTCTCTCTCTCTCCTTCCCTACTCTCTCTCTCTCTCTCTCTCTCTTACTCTCTCTCCCAAGCACATATTTGGGTAAGTGACTCTGCTAATCCCATCCAGGCAGAATAATTCCGGCTGGCCTGGGGCCTGGAGCTGTGTGGGTGTGTGCAGAAGAACAGCACGACCATCTCAGGCTGCAGACTGAGAGGGCAGCAGCCAGCTCAGCTACAAAACAGAGATGAAGCCCGTGTGAGTGGCCCGTGTGTGTTAAAGCACATCAGGGGCCCTCTCTCTTCCTAAGCTTCTCAAAAGAACTCTGAGCAGTAACCTCATCGTGGGAACATCCAGGAGGCCACCCAGACACCCTAGCCACAGACCAAGGACATCAGAGAGTCAACATGTTCTGGGACTCAGCCTTGCATACGTGGAGCCACGAGGTGACTCTGTGTCATGAGATAGCTGGGTGGCCAGTGTGCGAAGAGAAGTAGAGTTGGGGCATTAGACTGGCATAGTTTATACCAAGATGTGCATGTTCTGAACTAGCATGTGTTGTACAACAGGTGAGTGTCAGAGAGCAGTGGGGAAAAGAAGGGGAGGGGATCCCGGGTGAGTGAGAGAAATGGATGGAGGTTTGTGCCCTGAGTAGAGGGACCTGGAGTCCGTGGGGGCCGGGTGAAGGCTGGGGTGGTGCTGACAGTCGAGGTGTGGAGTTGTGCGGGAACGCACTAAGGAACAGAGTCCAGCTTCCCTTTTCGCGCGCGCACGTGCCGCAGAGGCCGTGCCCGCAGGAGAGGCCTGCAGCGGGCACGGTGCCTCACCTCCCGGGGACGGTCCAGAGCCCCGCCAGGAAAGGGGGCCGCAGGACTCGGTTCAGGCGGCCGGCGGCGCAGGACGAGCAGAGCCTGCCTCCAGGCCACGGGCCGCTCACCTGGCGTGGCCCGACCGCCGGCAGGATTCCCGGCCGCGGCGGGAAAAGTCGCTCCCTCCGTCCGAGACAAGTGCTTTGCTCGAGCCGGCTGTCGGGGCATCGGAGGCAGGGGGCCGGTGCGAGGCCCCGGAAGCGCCAGAGAGGAGGCCACGCTCCGTCGGCAGGTCTCAGTCTGGCTCGGGGTCCACAGAAGACGCTCCGACCGGGAGGCGCCGGCCACCGCGGAGCTGCAGCTGCGGGCCGGCGAAACAGGGTGGTAGAGGCTAGGAGCTCCGGCCCGTCCTCCGAGGTCCCTGAGTCCGGGCCCTGCGTCGCCGAGGCGCCACGGGGAGAAGGAGACAGCCGTGGAGTCCCACACAAGCCTCGGAGCGGTCTGCCCTGCCAGCAGGGATCCCGACCTCCTCGGGAAGCGGGCCCTCCCCAGCCTGCCCAGGAGGGTGGGGAAGTAAACGGAGGCGCGCCCCACCGCTTCCTGGAGAGATCGCCACCTGGGCAGAGTGGGACTCCTTTTTCTCACCCAGAAAAACCCTGTAGAGGCTCTCCTTCCTTTACCCCCACCCCCTCCACTCACTCACACACACACACACACACACACACACACACACACACACACACACTCCTTAAAAGGCTGAAAAGGGAGCCGAGTTTGGAATCCGGGGAAGTGATGACACACACAACAATGCTGTCACACCTGGCTGCTGCTGGCCAGAAGCGGAAATGCCTTCGAGGGGGAGAGAGGGACAGGGAGCCAGCCTGGGTGGTCAGAAAAAGAGGAGAGGAGATGGCAGCACCCCCAGGTGGGGCTGGCCTGAGCTGTTTTTTTCCCTTGCCCAAGCTCTGGGGACAGTGGGCACTGCAGTTAATTTGCAGCAGCCCAGACAACTCCCACCCATCGCCTGGGCACCCATGGAGTAGGAACGAAGAAAAACACCTGCACTCCTGCTCAGGAAGCAGGCACAGAGGATGTGAAGAAGAGCCGCTTTGCCCTGCTGTGTGTTGGGAGCAGAGGGAGAAAACCGCCAAGCCATTCTGAGATATTTTCAATGGTAGGTGGAAGAGGGCATTTACGGAGATGAGTTTAGGAGACCCCTGCACCCTCTTACTGTGGTGGTCAGAACAGGCTTTTCTGCTGACCTCTCTGCAGTTGTCTTCAGGATGCTGAGTTCCAAGACCCTCCTCACCCTCTCCTCCTTTCCTCAAGCCTCAGACTGCAGATCACAGGCCTGAGTGGGAAGAAGCAGCACATGCAGGTGGGTTGTGACTTCCTCAGAGGCCGGACAGCCTAGGAGGACGAGGTGGTGACAGGCATTAGACCGACCACTCCAGACATGCCAATCATTAACACACACCTGCAGGACATCCATTCAGTCACCTTCCTCTGCAAAGAATCCCTGCCCCCTCAGACCACAGAGTTCGGGGCAGGGGGACTCAAAACACGGGCCACCTCTCTCATACTTGGGTTACAGAATTTTTGTAAGGCGGTTAACTGTTAAAGGGCACACCTGCCTTTTTTTTCCGTTTCTTTTGCCATTGCTGACTTCCCGAGACAATGTTTGTTCGCACACATGTAACTGGGTCCCCATCAAACTTCTGCTGAACGTAGATGATTAAGGCGCCCCTCGGCCCTGGAGAGATATCTGAACAAATGGCTTGTCAGGAGAGAGATTCGGAAAAGTGCCTCCCTCACAGCCTGTTTTTCTTCCTAGTCTGTAATAGAAATATATACAGTGGCAGTGATGGAGGCGGGAGGAATTGAGAAAGGAAAGCAACAGGTAAAGGGCCAAGGGAAGGGAAGAATGAAGAAAGCAGAGAGCGAGGACAGAGGAAAAACAAAGAAGAGGTCATATTTGAGCCGCATTTACTCTGATACTAATACACATATTACCTTATCTATAAGTATAACTGTTTCACCTCATAAATCTCACACCCTGTACACGCACATACACGTGCACCTGGGCAGCTGGTACCTCAAGTGTCGCAAGGACAGACCCTCGCCCTGACTTCTAGATGTTCTCCTGGTGCCCTTACGCACACAGTCCCTCAAAGCCCCACGGCGGCAACCTTCTCGCCTGTGTCGGAGCAGAAGCAGAATGGGGTCTACTTGGTATTAAAGCAAATATCTAACCCGTAGCTGACCGCATGCATTCTGAGGACGGGTCTGATCCCTAGGTCTAGAGCAGCCCAAGGAAGGGCGCGGAGCGGGGGATGCAGGCGGAGCCCCTGGACGCCTCTTCCCAGCGATCCTCTCTCCCTCGCCGCAACCTGGCCCAGTTACGCTGAGAGCTCGAGGAACAGGCCAAGCCGAGGTTTCTTCCTTCAGCGACACGCGTTTCTGGGCTGATTTTTCCCAAAGCCACCGCGCAGCTCTCTCCACCCCACCCCCGTCCTGCCCCCTCGCTGTCCCGCCCCTCCCCCCGCTCTGAGCTAGAAGTTTAGTCCCAAGATAGCAGCAAAGGGCAGAGCAAAGGAGTCGTTTTTCTTTCACCTGAAAGCTGCGAGGAGCCTTGGCGCGCCTCACCTCGCTAGGGCCCAAGCTCTCTGGACGCGGGGTCGAGTGCGAACGGACCGGCAGAACCAACACCGGCAGATTTCCAGGGCTTGCGAGAGCGTGAGCCGGGCTATCCGCCGGGCCCCCAAGCTCGCTGGGAGGGGGCAGGCCAGTCCAGGCTGTGCGGCGCGTTTACAAAAAGTGACTTGGAGATGAACTCGCCCGTGCAAGACTGGCCGCCCAGCTATAGGGGCGAAGGCGCCTGACGCAAGCGGAACTCGGCGGAGCCCATACGAATCAGAACAGAGCGAGGCTCCTGGCGCACTAGGGACTCCGGGCGGCAGCTCAGCCAGAGACGCGGGTCGTGCTTCGAAAACCGGAGCGTGGGGGAGGGGAAAAGTGCAGTGAAGAAAACCCACCAAAGGCGGGGACTGGCCTGGCGGGGAGGGGCAGCGAGGCCGGAGCCCCTTCTGTTGGGCGGACTCCCCATGGCCAGAGGCTGAGCTCTACTCCCGCCGGCTTCTCCCCAGGGGAAGGGAAAGAGGAGTGGAGAGGAGCGAGAGGCCGCCAGCGAGCGAGCGCCGCGGCATCGGCAGACTCCAGAAGTTTGAGATTCGGCCGCGAGCGGACTTGTGCGCCCAGACTCCCCGCCGCGCCGCGCCAGCGCCAGGAGAGAAGAGCACGGGCTGCCTGGCCGCTGCACGCCGGCTTTGTCATGATGGCCAGCTACCCCGAGCCCGAGGACGCCGCGGGGGCCCTGCTGGCCCCGGAGACCGGCCGTGCAGCCAAGGACCCCGAGGCGCCGCCGCCGCCGCCGAGCCCAAGCAAGAGCGGCAGTGGCGCCGGGACAGCTCCGGAGAAGCCGGACCCCGCGCAGAAGCCCCCTTACTCGTACGTGGCGCTGATCGCCATGGCGATCCGCGAGAGCGCCGAAAAGAGACTCACGCTGTCCGGCATCTACCAGTACATTATCGCCAAGTTTCCGTTCTACGAGAAGAACAAGAAGGGCTGGCAGAATAGCATCCGCCACAACCTCAGCCTCAACGAGTGCTTCATCAAAGTGCCGCGCGAGGGCGGCGGCGAGCGCAAGGGCAACTACTGGACGCTGGACCCGGCCTGCGAGGACATGTTCGAGAAGGGCAACTACCGGCGCCGCCGCCGCATGAAGCGGCCCTTCCGGCCGCCCCCCGCGCATTTCCAGCCGGGCAAGGGGCTCTTTGGGGCCGGAGGCGCCGCGGGTGGCTGCGGCGTGGCGGGCGCGGGAGCCGACGGCTACGGCTACCTGGCGCCCCCCAAGTACCTGCAGTCCGGCTTCCTCAACAACTCGTGGCCGCTCCCGCAGCCGCCCTCACCCATGCCCTACGCCTCCTGCCAGATGGCGGCGGCTGCAGCGGCGGCCGCAGCGGCGGCAGCGGCCGCGGGCCCGGGCAGTCCGGGCGCGGCCGCGGTGGTCAAGGGGCTAGCGGGCCCAGCCGCTTCTTACGGGCCGTACTCACGCGTGCAGAGCATGGCGCTGCCAAGCGGCGTAGTGAACTCGTACAATGGCCTGGGGGGCCCGCCGGCCGCGCCCCCGCCGCCGCCGCACTCCCACTCACACCCGCACGCACATCATCTACATGCGGCCGCCGCACCCCCGCCAGTCCCGCCGCACCACGGGGCCGCGGCACCGCCCCCGGGCCAGCTCAGCCCTGCCAGCCCGGCTACCGCCGCGCCCCCGGCGCCCGCGCCCACCAACGCCCCCGGCCTGCAGTTCGCCTGCGCCCGGCAGCCCGAGCTCGCCATGATGCATTGCTCTTACTGGGACCACGACAGCAAGACCGGAGCGTTGCACTCGCGCCTCGATCTCTGAGAGAGAGTCCAGCAGCGCACGCCGGCTGCGAGGATGCAGGGACACGCGACGCCGGCCTTGGCCGCCGCCACCGCCACCGCCGCAGCTGGACCGCGCGCCCGCAGGGGCTGTCTCCTGAGCCAGCGCCCGCAGCCCCTCTTCGCCTCCTCGCTCGCCTCGATTCCTCTTGCTCCTCTTTGTCTCCTCCGTTTCTCCTTCTGTGCTCCCCTCCCTGCCCTCTCTGCCCTTTCTCTCCTCCCTCCTGCAGGCCGCCTCTCTGCGCACTTTTTCTGTAGGCCTCGTCTCCTCCCGGCGCCCCAGCGTCCGGGCTGGACACCCCAAGCCAAAGTTCAAGGAGGAGAGAAGTGCCCAGGCAGAGGCGCAGCCAGGTGTCAGCGGCACAGACCGCTTGGCAATCTCTCGCAGGTCAGTGCGCTTCGCGCTCGGCTTTGCCCGCCCGGCTGCCGCGGAGTCCTTGCCTAGGAGAGCGGGTCTGGGCCGACATTGAGCCCCGAGCCGCCGGGAAAAGGAACGAACGAGTATTTGCTCCGTACCCTCTTGAAGTTGTTCAGAAGTCGCTCGCCAGGTCCCACTGGGCAGGATGGGGGTTGGGCCCGAGCAGGAAGCCGGGCTGCCTGGCCGGGCGGCCTACGCCCGGGTTTACACCACATCCCGGCTCGGAGAAAGGCTGCGTTTCCTTCGCTCTCCATCCCGGCGCCTCGGGCCCCCCCCAGGCCCGGGGCAGCTGGCAAGGTTTTGCTGAAAAGATCAGGAGGGCTGTTTTAGAGAATACTTAAAAATATATTTGTTAAGGAAAATAACTCACCGGGAAAACCGGTGAAGTATTGTGGCCTTGGAGTTTGCTAAAGCAAAACATGAAAACCTCTTGCAGGAAATTTGAAGTAGCATTGCTGTCGGGCTGGCAAAAAGCTGTCTTCAGAGAGGGAGGAGAATATACTCAGTAAAAGATGGTCTCCTCTACAAATTAGGGGACTTTCCCCCTCTACCTATTAAAAAACAATCAAAAACAAATTTTCCCGGATCTCCCAATGCAAGCCCGGAGTGCGGGGAGATCACGGCCTGCCTGGCGGACGCTGCAGGGATGGCTCGTCCTTGGTTTTTGTTTTTCAAACGTCTTGCTTCTCGCACCTTGGGCCGCGGTCGGACCTGACGCGCTTGCGAGCCGGCCTGCCCGAAGCTCCCAGCCCCGGCTGTTCTGTAGTGTGTCGTTCGGAGGACCAAATTTTCTAGAGAGAACTAGAGCACTTTGGTTGTTTTGTCAATTCCCGAATAAATTTCTTGTTCTTTCTCTTAACACGGACTTCTATTATTTCCGTCGCGCCTCTTTGTTCAGCAGCTAGTTACAAGAGGGATCTTTTCAGAAAAAAAATTTATCCTTTTTCAGATAAACACGCCAGGGCGGCAGCCAGAGAGGGGGGCACTCGTGGTTGCCGCTGCCGCCTTAGGGTGTCGGGGATTGTTGTCATCGCCGGTGTGTCGTGGCTGTCTAACCTCGTCCGAGACTTCACCGCGGTTCCTTCCCGAGGCGCGACCGCAGGCAGGGTTTGCGGTGGTTTTCGCAGCCCTGCAAGTTCGCGTTCCACCTCTTACACAGTCGGCCTGGACGTGTGGGCTGTTTTCATTCATCATCCTCACACTTTCCAATTTTTCCAGTCAAATATAACAGCTAGAAAAGTTTATTCCAAGTAGATAAAAATGCTGTTTGCGAAAATGCTCTGTAAGATGAAGACTTTGGTTACCAATGTAACGAATGGCTTGTTATTTTTAATAATAATAATAATCCACTTACCTTGAGCTGTGTAAGGGATTTGGGAGTATCAGAAAGGGGTGAACATACTGCATGGCTGTAGAAATCGAATCTTTTTTTCTTTCTTTTCCTTTACTGAGACTCTTCAAATAACGAACTAAGACCGGTGCTTCGGTACTTCGGCTCAGGGACACAGGCTTTTGACCAGCTGCAGTCCGAAGCCCACAGGCAGGATTAGGGGTGGTCTGCCTTCAGTCCTGCCATCAGATAACAGATATCAGCCGCTCTCGCTAGCTTGGTGCAGCTTGGGCTGGACCCCACACCCAGACAACTGTCCGTCGCTGCCCCCTACTCTGAACCTTCTAATAGTGGCCGCAGATCCAGGCAGACTAGTGGTCCCGAAGCAGCTGCACGCCTCATAGGAAATGAGCCTGTACCTCCCACTTCAGCCTATACTGGTGGTCCTGCCATGGGAATGTCAGGGTGAAACCCTTGTTAGAGTAGTTGGGCCCAGGGAAAGTGGCTCAGCTCAGGGCAGCCCCCTCCTCCCTCGGGCATCCCTGGGAGGCTGGAAGATAGAGGATGAAGCCATGTAGGTTCTGAGGAGCATCACCCTGAGACAGGGATTGGAGCCTGCTTGGGCCAGGGGAGCAGAGAAGAACAGCCTGGAGAGAAAGGCCCAAGAGGCTGGTCAGGCTTGGTGTCTGGTCACTTCTGGCAACCTGTTGTGCCTTTGTCTGGGTGACTAAGGGGAGTTGCAGAAAAGAAAGTAGACTGCTCCGTGCTTGTCTGTGTGTGCTTTCTGCGGTGTGAACATGTCTCCCACGGACGGTTGGGTAGTCTATGCTTGCTGCAAATGTGTGCATACAGGGTAAGTCAGTGTCCTAGGGACAGGGCAGGAGGTGTATATCTGTGGACAGAGCATATGGCTAGTGCTCAGAAAGTGCCTACTGAAACCACAGTGTATGTTGCATTCATAAGTCATTGGCAAGGTGTGCAGTCATGTTCTGGGTAGGTAATCCTGGCTTTCTGAATGATAACAGAGAATACCTACAGAGCCTTTGCTCCAGCTGGTTGAGGCTTTCTGTTCTAAGGCTGGCTCTCCGCACCTCCCAGCTGCTATCCCAGCAGATAAAGCAGAGGAGGCAGAGCCTTCAGTGAAGTGAAGTTTACCTAGGCCAGCACTGGAGGGCAGAGCCTCTCTGCCCCCAATAACTGAAAGGCAAGAGGCACCCTAGGCTGTGGAGAGCAACAGCCTCAGCAAGTACTGACATTAAGGAGTCAGTGTGAGATTCCTGGTCTACGCAGGGATTGAGAGGTGAGAGAAAGGAGCCAAATCATAACCCACCTCCCCATGGATGCCCACAGGAAGACATCTGTCTCTAATTCCAGTCCTAGGGGTTTCTTAAAACTGTAGAGTTTCCTCATTTTCCCCCAGTGCTAAAAGTTCAGGACAATGGCTGACTTTCTTCATCTCTCCTCTCCCTCGTTGCACTTTTGAGTTTCTGTTAGAGAAGACTTAAGGAATTCCCGAAGTGAGAGCAAAAGTGTTCAAGAGAGTTCTTGATATGTAGCAATTATGCCTTAACTTATACAGTCTGGTCTAAATGACCAGACCACATGGGTATATGTATATATGTTTGCCAGGGTATACCATAAATACAACATAAATAGAGTTTGATACAAATACCCTGCCAACTTCTGCATGTCCTGGATAATGAGTTGCTATATATGGTATTGAATGAGGGGTATGTGTGTGCTTGTACGCATGTAAACATCCTTACCACTGACAAGATGAGCCCCCCTCCTCACGTTTACAGACCAATTCTTGGTCACCACTGCCCCTAAGACTGACCATCAAGAATACTTGGGTTGTGTTGGGAGGGTGTCCTGTTTTCAGGGGGACCCTGGAGAAATCTTTGCCAGTGTAGTACATGCACCAAGGGACTGTAGGATGTGGTGGACCTAGGGGAGTCTCTGGGATGACCTCACAACCTACTCCAGAGGGTGTCCAGGGCATTCTTCCAAGAGTTCACTGCCCTGCATGTCCAGTTTGGGTGGGCATGAAACCTGGCATCTTTCACGTGAGATTAGAGGCCCTTGGCCCTTGCCTGGGCCTCCCACTAGCAGAGGATGGATCTCTGAGATGCAAGGAGCCCCCTGGTGGTAGGTGGAAATCAGGGGAGGACAAGGGCTTCTTGCAGCCAGTGGGGCAGGAGAGGATGGGCCAGACCCAAGAAACTAGGTCAGACCCAAGAAAGTCTGCCCATCAATGAGTTCTTTCCTTAATGGAGGCTTGGAGTGCCAGAACCACTAGGCCAGGCTCAGGAGCCCTGCTGTGCCCCCACTCTGTGGAGCTAAGCTAGTGGCAACCATGCCTTGTCATTCCTGCTGCCTCCATAGGGCAGCCCCTGGTTTTTGGAGTAGCATGTGGAATCTATAGGAAGGGATGGAGCCAGGATCCCACATCTTCCTTGTGTGGTAGGGACCAGAGACATGGAGCAGTTGGGAGCAACCTTCATGTCCCCAGTTCTGCCTTAGGGACAACTAGAAATTAAGAATTCTTGAAACCAAGGTTGCATCAATATTCTTTCTGGAGACAAGGTACCATTCTATCATAAAAAAAGTATCTGGGCCCCAGGAACCCCAAATCCCTTCATTTACACTTAAGGAAACTGGGGTCCCAAGAAGAGGAGGAGACAGCCAAAGGTCACCTAGCCATTTGTGGGGCAAACTGCCTCAGAACTGCTAAGGAAAGACCTGAAAGTGCTGGACCCAGCTGCCCACTTGGGCTCTCCAGGTGACACAGGCCCTGCCACCCAATGTTAGGGGAGCCCAGTGGGTAAAGTGGGAGTCAGCCAAAGGAGAAGGAAGAACAGGGGTGTGCAGGTTATGCCCGGGAACTTCTGTGATGGCTGCTGCATTGTCCCAGCTTGGTAATAAGTTCTGACAAGCTTCCTCTGAGACTATGTCACCCCAGTGACGTGGTCAGTGTGGGATAGGGCATGGACAGGGACCTGTTCAGCTGGAAAGAACTAGTATGGAACCCAGCAACACCTTGGGCAAAGCACCCCTGCTGAATTTTTGTTTTCTCGTCTATAAAATACAACAAATTATAATACTGTGAGTCTTCTTACAATGATTACATGTTCTAATGTCAAAGCACCTGGTTTATAGGAGGTGGTTTTTCCTTCCCCTGTAGAAAGAAGGGAGAAAGGAAGGAAGGAACCAAGGAAAGAAGTTAGACTGCAGGGTCTGACACCCTAGCCCCGTGGCCACAGCCACTCCTTTGAGCCCCGAGAGCCCAGACCACCAATGACCTTCCCAGGTCAGGACCTAGGCAATTGTCCACCCTGCCCAGCCCCTTGACCTGGGAGTGAGGTACATCCTGTCGCCATCCTGGTGAATACCCCAGCCCGGGGCTCCTCCAACCGTCCTCTCGCTTCTCCTAAGGCAGTCTTCACCGAGAAAGGCCTGGCTGACCTGCAAAGTGACACCGACCCAAATCCTTGGGGGACCGCCACCCTAGGCTCGGGGACTGCAGCCGCCCGCCTTCGGGAGCTGCCCCCTGGAACGCGGGGCTGTTTAAACTCTCCTCACCACAGCGCCACCACCTTTTCAGAAAAGCAGTAAGCTGCCGTCGGGCGGGAGGTTTCGGGGGTCAGCTTACGGGAGAGGCTACCTTCGGTCTTCGTGGAGAAACGGGAAACGCAGGAAGCGGGTTGGGCCGAGCTGGAGCGGGCAGAGGCGCCGCCCGAAGGTGGGAGCCGGGCGGTGTGGGGCTAGCGGCTCGGAAGACCCGGCCTGAGCCACCAGAACGGCCAGACGCAGGCGCAGCAGGCCTGTTGGCGGCGCTACCAGAGAAGGTCCTCAGAAGCCGGCGGGGGACCTCCTGGCAGCTCTAAACCAAATTCGGGGAGAATAGCTGTGTCCTGTCTGAGCCCAGAGTGCTGCTCCCTACGGCGGGGCAGAGGAAGCGCGGGAGGCTATGGTCGTCCCCAAAGATGCTGAGCGCCGGGGCACAGAGGCCGTCCGAGTCCCCGCCATGTGGGGACGCCAACTCTGGCTCTCCAAGTTGGGAACTCAGACTGACCTTGTTGTTCTTAGTAATAATACTATTAAACGGAATAAAACAAAACCTTTCCCTGATTTCCCTCTCTGTACAATGGAAAATGACTTCTCCAGGCCGGCAAAGAAAAGGGCAGGATCCCAGGAAACTTTCATCTCTGCGGATAAGGAGAGAAGGAGAATATGCTTTTTGCTTTTGCGCGTGTGTATCTATCTGGGGGTGGGAGAGGAAATCCGACACATACTTTTAAAAATCTCCCCCCAACAACGACTAAAGGCAGTGAGTGTGAGCAGAGAGTCAGGAAACCGAGGCCCTGCCCGCAGTGACACGGGGCCTTTGTCTTCTTTCCTGAAGCCCCCACGACTGCTGACCGCTCTGAGATAAAGGCCAGGTCACAGCCCTGTGGATTCCCGAGGGAGGGGGCAGCGGGGCTGTCCCACCACCGTTTACAACAAGCCGGTCTTGTTGGAAAGGGACTACAAGGCCAGGGGCTGCTCCTCCACCCCCAGGCCCAAGTGAGGAACGGATCCACATGTCCCGACTTGGCCTCAAGTTTTCTGTCACTAAATTCCTTGGGCCCAGTTCCCACCAGCATTATGTTTTCCTTCTCAAAGTCTCTGGGGGCGTGAGGGGCTGTGGCTTCCCCCCTGACCGTGCCTGACTTGACCCTCAGAAGTGGAACTGCGCACAACTTTGATGCGACTCGCGTTCGCAGCCTCTGGGCTCGGTTGGCAAACAGGATCCGAACTCGTGTCACGTCTGTCGCGGCTGCGCCTCTGTGCTTTCTTGCGCGGAGACTCCTCCAGCGCTTAGTCTCAATTTTTCTGCGTAATAATCTTCTCTTGGCGGAACGGGTCTGCCGAGATAGCGGGAGACAGACTGCATAGCAGATCCTATCGCTTTCTGTCATTTAGAAACCCGGCGCTGCCACTGCCTGGAGGTGCCCTTGGATTTCCCAGAGTACAGATGGAGCCCTTTTCTCCGCAGATGCAGCCAGGTGACGCAAGTGCTGCCAGAGCTCAGAATCCTTCCTAAGGAAGAGAAAGAAGACCATCCCAGCCACCTGCCGGTGCGGAGATGCAGGGTCCTCCAGCAGTCACCCTGCGCGCCTCCCACGCACACCATATGGTGCCCTGGGATCCCTGGCCTCCGCAGCAGACCGGTATTTTCCCAAGCCGAGTGTGAATCCTCGATTCTCCTGCCTTCACGATGGCTTCTGAGGGTAGGGGTCCCGGGCCGCCCTCCCTGAGCTGGTCAGGGCCCCTTATCCTTGGGGACGTGACCTAGGGACGCAAAGAAACAACGACAGACCTAGGGAGTGAGGAACTAAAGCGTGGCCTGCGGGGAGCACCCTCCACCTCTTCCTTCTCTCGTCCTTTGCCCCCACCAGCTGACAGGGAATCTTGGTACCCACTGAAACTGGAGCGGCAGATGAGAGATAAAGGAGTCTAGCGGTGCCCAGGCGCTGACCGGATCCGGGCTCCCCGCACCCTGGAGCAGCACAAGTAAGAGCCTGCTTCCCCTGGTGGCACTGACCCAGCTAGAAATAAACCGGTCTGCTGAGTAGTGTGCACAAACGTGTTCGCTTCAGGCACAAACGCATTCGCTTAGCAGAGTGTGCATACACACATCTGCACCGAGGGTGTCCCGTATCCACGTGCATGTACATCCATATGTGTGTGCACTTGTCATACATCTAAGGACACAGGCACACACATTTATACATGCATAATATGCATGTGCACACGTTTTACACTGCTCTTGTATCCGTCCTGTTCCCACGCTGTTCAGGAACTGATGGGGCTGTGGCTCCAGATTTACAGTTTTCAGTCACAATTTTCTCTGCCCTGGGAAATGCTCTCTTTTGGAATTTTAGAAGGTGGAAACAAACTAAGAGAAGTTAACAAGTGCTCATTTGCATAGTTTGTGAGAGATGGAGTCCTGTCAAAGCCCCCACCAGCTGTTGAACGTAGATGTGCTTGCCAATGTGCTCTGAGGTTGGCCTGTTAAGTGGCCCAAGTGACCCCATGTCCGTCCGGCAGGTCTTGGCCCTTTGCCAGGCTTCCCTAGAGACCCAACGCACCGAGTGCCAGGTTTCAATTCGTTCGCTGATAACTGCACTCTTCCGGAGCTCGGTGACCCCGTTGCCCAGGGCAAGAGAGCTCCCGCCTTGACCAATGACACGAAAGAGCACCGGAAGGTTCCAGGGCTGAGGCCCGCCTGGCACAACTCGGTCCCAAAGCCTGGCGGGCCTGCGTCTTCAAGACCCGCTATGACAGTCAAACGCGGGCGACAGGATCATTTTACCCTAGTAACAAACTCAGTAGTGGGGTGTCATGCCACAGTTAAAGGAGAGACGAAACTTGAATTCATTGAACTTCTGTCTGGAATCTCTAAAAGACTGGGGCCCACCGTGCCCATTTTACAGAAGTAATTAGTTGGAGGCAACAGCAGTACAGTGAGTTGCCCCAAATTCAACAGACAGGAAGTGCCCAGGGCGGGGGCTGGAACCCCCAGTTAGCAGTGTCTGGATCCTTAGACCACGGTCCCTCTGCCCCCAGCCCCGAAGGCCAGGCGCCTCCTTGCACAACAGTCACCTGTGCACTGCTCAGAGCTATCTGGCTCCTACGCCCTGCCTTCCCTCGGCAAAGACACGAAGACAATCCTAGCTCCCACCAGCATCATTAAAAAGGTTCCTACAGGTCTTGACTGGTGTGGCCCAGTTGGTTGCAAAGCAAAAGGTCGATGGTTCGATTCTGTGCAGGGCACATGCCTGGGTTGCAGTCCAGCCCCCGCGCAGGGTGCAAAAGAGAAGCAACCTGTCGCTGTTTCTCTCCCTCTCTTTGTCCCTCCCTTCCCCTCTAAATAAAGAAATAAATAAAAGTCCTTTTTTAAAAAGGTTCATCTGTTGCTTAAATATACATACATTCAGGCGTGTGTTGTATTTTGCCTCTTGCTTCCTCTCCCTAAGCCCTGACTCTTCGAGACTGAGGTTGCCTTGGGGCTGTAGCTTGACTGCATCTCACCAGATGCCCTTGGGCCTCAAAGCCCGGCTCCTGCAGACTAAGGTCACTAGTCTCTGGGCTCCAAAACCGCCCCCAACCGGCTGGGAGCCCGCAGCTTGGCGAGGTCGCCCTGCGGCTGTGCACCCGCGAGGCTGCCCTCTGCTGGCGCCAAATGACATCATCACTGTCTCCTTCAACAGCCCAGGAGCTATGCCGACGAGAGAGGCTTGCACTGGACAAGGAGATATCACAGTGCAGAGTGGGTGACCTCATTCTTACTGGACCCTAGGAGTGGCAGCCGCACCTTCAACCACTGCCGAGACCCTCCCGTATTGCTCAATCTCCGGCTCCTGCCCCGCACCCCCGCAAGCACCGGAGATTCCGGGCGCTCAGACTAGGGGGACTGCTCAGAGAGTCAAAGCTCTGCGCTGGTCATCCAGCTGCTCTGCGGCTTCCGCTGGGTTCCGCGCTGACCTGCCCCGGGGAAGAAACGGGTCCGGACTTGGGAAGACGCGACTCGCAGGCGTCCTCCTGGCGTGTCCCCTTAGGCGGCCTGCGGACTCTGGGGACCCCCGGGAGAGCCCCAGGCTGTACTCAGGCCCCTTTACTCTCTGTACCATAGACTTGATTGGCACCGCATGGGCCATGGCTTATGCCCAGAAAACCCTGCCCTCCCCTTCAGATCGATTTTCACCACTGCTTTGTAGTCGTCTTGTAGCTTGGCTATCTCCATTTGTTGCAATGCTCGTCTCCCCAATCAAATTAAAAGTGCCTCAAGGTTCACAAGGGGCCGGTCCCCTACACGCACCGCACGGCCTCGCACAGGGTCTAACTAGTGGTGACCGTACTGGTTCTCCTTCTTGAACTAGGACTCAGCGGTAAGGCCAGACGATCCTTCCGCATGCAAAAATCCAAGGCAGGTTAGAAACCAGTAACCACGCTTGCGCACCTCCAGGGCTACGTACTAAGGCTTTTTACATGTTCACCTTTTTTCCATTTACAAAGACAATTCAAAGTGAAGAAAACTGGATAAAAACTTTAAGAAAAAAATTACGGGTAATCCCATCCCTTCCCCAAGAAGTAACCATGGTTAACTTTTTGGTGACTTTCCTCTGGTCTTATACTGGTATAGTTTAATGAAAGTAAGTCTAATTTCCATAATTAAAAGAATATATTTATGCCGAATTTGCAATTTTGTACCCTACTTCCTTTAGCCATACACTATGATGGTTTCTCCACACTTTATTCTTTGAAACATGATTTTCAGCGAATGCTTAAAAATCCATCATATGAGCGAACCATATTTTTTTTTATATAATGGCTCAGTTCTCTTTGTCTCAGGTCCAGGAAAGTCTCTGAGTCACCAAATACATAATCAGTAGTTTATCAATGTATCTTGAGTCCTTTGCTAGCTCCCACAGGAGAGTCATGGCCCCACTCTCAGGGGTTGCTTTGAGCTGGGAGAAGGCCTTCCAGCCCCTGCTGACAGCTCTCTCCCTGTGTTGGAGACCAGTGGAGCCAGGTGCTGAGAGAAACATCTTGAAAGAAAGCAGAGGGCAGCAAAGTGTCTGGCCTGCTTCTAGGAACAAAGCTCTGTGTTCCCAGCTGGCACACAAAATGGTGCCTGTGACCTGGGACTGTGTGTGCTGTATCTCCTAATAGTTAGGAGTCAAACATGCCTTCATTTGAATCCTGGATCTTCCCTTAGTAGCTGTGTGACCTCAGAAAAGCTGCTAAACCTCTCTGAACTTCATTCTAAAAACTGGGATAATAATGCTGCCACAAGGAGCTTTTCTGTTAAGTATTCAAATAAATAATTATATCACTCAGCCTGGTGCCTGTACAAAGAAATCCTCCATTCGTGGGAGCTACTGCCTCTACTGCCTCTGCAGCTGCCACTGCTGTTGCTTCTGGCATTAGCTTTGGTCTTGGTGAACACTGCAGTTGCCCTTTCCCTCAACTCCTGACCCCTCTGCTGCCGTTAAACACAGGCCTGAACCCTGGCACTAGGCCGGATCCAGGCTCTCAGAACTGCAGGGGTCATTTCCAGCCCTCCAGTTGGACAGCTCAGGACCTACTGACAGTCAGGCCTGGGCTTGAGCTGTTTGTGCGAGAACCGTTAAAACAGGAAAATATGCAAACCCTTCATTCACAGGGATCCGGCTATTGTTGAATCAGATATGATATTTTTGTTTCTAAAATAAAAGGTCCATTTGCTGCTTCTCACACACTTTTGGGGGGAGGGTGGAAGAGGGTGGTGTCTAGAGCTGAGAAGGCAAAGCAAATGATCTGGTTCATTTGACCGCCTCAAGCAACCAACCTGGAAAGGTCCCTTTGGCTTGATTGTTTGTTTACATGTGCTCCAGCAAGCCCAAACTTCACTGGGTTCTATTTTTTGTGTCCACAGACGAGGCTCTTACCCAGACTTGATAAGAACATCACCTCCATCTAAAAAAAAAAAGGCTAAAGAGGAATTTCATAAATTACATTAGTTCAGCCAATCTTATCCCAGTAGACTCAACTGTACATGAAAATCTCATGCAGAAAGTTGTTAAAGCACAGATTTCAAGCTTCTCTTCAAACTGGATAGGTTTTCCCTCTCCGAGTCCGGTGCTTGGCGATCTATATATAATCCGTAAGTCAGTTTCTCCAGGTGATTCTGATGAAGCCATGGAGCCACATTAGGGAACCACTGCTGTTCCCAATTGAATTGAAAGCTGAGGTTCCGGAAAATACAGCTTCCAAAGAATCTTCCATTGGGACCACATGGAGTTACAAAGAGCCTGGTTCAAACACCGGATGTGTGTGTGAGTGTGTGTGCATGGGGGTGAATGCATGTTTATTTTTGTGTGCTTTTGTGGTGCTGTGGTCTGTACACATGTTAGGCCTCTTTGGTCACAAGTATCAGTAGAGCTGGCTTAAACTAAACAGTGGAGTTGGGGGAGATTGTTATAAGGATTTGGAGACAACCCCTGAAGCACAGCAGGGTGGCAGCCAGATGCCCTGAAGGGCTGGAACGGGAGCTGGGTGGATGGCAAGAACCCTGATAGCTTCCCTCTATGGACTAACTTTTCTTGCTGCTCTGAGTAGGCTTCTCCCTTGCTCTGTTCAAAGAGGAGGGGCCCAGCCAGAACTATAATCTCTGAGTCCCAATTCCATTTTCCTGTGAGAGAGAAACTGGTCCACCTGGGTCAGGTACCCACCCCTGGCCCCGGATAATAGAGCTGTTGGTAAAGAGGAATCTCCTAGTTGTTTCTGATGGTCTCTCTGTGTGGAGAGTGCAGTCAAGTCTGAGCAGATTCTCCCAAAGAATCTGATTTGCTTCAGTTTGGCCCCTCCAAACACTTAATCAGAGATACCTGATGCGAGCTGTACTCCACAACTCACCTGGGAAGTTTTAAAAATATTGTGCTCAGGCTCTACATCTTGGATGTAGCCAGGGCACCAGGATTTTTCAAAGCAACCCTGGTATTTCCAATACACAGGCTAGAGCTGAGAATCATAGCTATGACCAGATAGGGAACCTACAGCCAATTCAGCCATTCCCTAAACACACAGTCTCAAAGTATAATCAATTAAAAGGAAAATTATGAAAATCTAATGGGTTGCACATGGCTTATTTTCATCTAATTTGGAGACTGACATCCCAATCAAAAAAAAAAAATGCTGTAATTATTCACATTTGACATTTTCTAAACCTCTTGGTGTAAACATTCAGTTAAATTCCTAAAGAAATTTGCCTTTTCTAGAGATCCTGAGACACTAGAATGGAGGATGGTTCCCCTTGGCCTTGGTTGACCCCAGTCCCCCATGGACCACCTGCCCTTTCTTTTCCAAGGCCTCCAACTTGTTGGGGCAGCCTCAGAGTTCCCAGCACTGAATGACATGGACCTTACTTCCTCACACCCACAGAGGTTCCCACATGAGACCAAAGAGGAGAGACCTTGCCTCCTCAGCCAAGCTGGCTAACACTGATCAAAACCTTGCCCAAGGCCATGGCAGGTTTAAGGGGTCTCTTCATTTTGTTTTGTTTTGTTTTTGTTCTCCTCCTGGTAGGTTTCCCCACATACTCAGCCAGTCAGCAAATATTTCATAAATAGTTATAGTGTGCACGGCACAGAATAAAGAGAGGTATTACCCCAGAGAAACCATCACTGGCAGAAGCACAACAGCAAGCCCTCTAGGCCTGGCCTTGTGTGGATCCTAAGGAGCATATTAAAGGGATTCTCTTCCCAGGGCTGAGACTCAAAGAGCACCTAGAGGGTGAGGGATGGCAGGAAGGAGAAGGGAGTTGTCATGTCTGGCTGCATGCAGGAATGGGGGTTACAGGTTGGTGGATGCTGTTTTTCCCAAGCCGGAACCATCTTGAACTGCCAGCATTGCCTTCTGAAAGGTGGAAAGGGCAGTCAATGCAAAGGCCAGTGACCGCACCAGGAATGTACAGAGGGTGGGGAGGGCCCACATGCCATGATCACTGTGAGACTACAGCGAGGGCTTGGAGATGCCCAATACAGCCTAGGTTGGGGTTTTCAAAGTTTGGAACCCAGACCATTACCTTGTTAGAAATGCAAATTCTCATCCCCACCTCAGACCGAACAAATGGCAACTCTGGGGGTGAGGACAGCAATCCAAGGCCTCCAGGTAATTCTGAGGCACACTCAAGCTTGTGAACCAATGGTCTATTCTAGGGAATGCAAGAAGGGAAGGCACTCGTCCCAGACATCCCACACCTAAAACATAGTAAGTCTAACTCTTCTAGATCCTTGGATCCCTAAGCAAGTTCCTTGGACCTCAGATGTCACCCCAACAAGAATTACTGCCACTGTCCTCCCCACCGCCTTCCCCTACACTTCTACACACACACTTACACTCCCTGCCAGGATGACTTCTGGCCCAGACAGGGTGACACAGAGCCAGGGACCTCTTTAGAGGTCAGGGAGCTAGAAAAGAAGCATCACCTACAGGGGCTACCCTGGGGCACAAGTGTTGTCTCAAGGCCTTTGGCAGTTGCCTGCTCACCTGCACAGGCTGCTGGGAAATTCCAGTCCCTGAGCTTTGGAGTGAGACTGGGTTGGCTCACCATTGGACAGAGGTAATCAATCAGTCAAAAACAGGCTCCAAATGTAAGTGAAGGTAGGCATATCCATCAGTTTGTGGGGGCTTTGAGCAGTTACTGGATAGTTTACCGCCTGCAGACCTCTCTGGGACTCAGCCCCTGGGATGTCGCACAGCGAGGCCAGGCTCGCTCCTGTTGCAGGTCGCTCTCAAAGTGCATTCCTGAGCCAGCAGCCCCAGCATTACCTGGGAAATGTAAATTATCAGGCCCCGCCCCACTCCATCAGAACCAAAAATTCGGGGGTGGCTCTCAACAATTTGTGTTTTAACAAGTCCTCCTGGAGATTTTGAGGCTCCCTCACACAAGTTTGAAGATCGCTGGCAGGGAGGTGACCGGCTCAATCCCGAGCCTGAACAGCCCCAGGGTACCCAACTGATTTAAAGGATTAGGACGCCCGTGGGGGTGGCCCAGAGCCTGAAGGCTCCAGCTCCCGGCCCCAATGAGCAAGCTGCCCCCTAGTGCACCAGACTTGCCGAGCGTCCCGGGGTCGGCAGGCCTGGGGCCACCGGCAGTGGCCTTGCAGGGAGGCAGGACGGCCATGCGACTTCACTCCGACTTATTTTGCTCCATTCCAGGAGTAATAATTTGTTTCGTATTGGAATCAAAGCGCCTCTCGCGGCGCTTCCGTTTTATCTCCGCCGCTCTCGGGCCCAGGGGGAGGATGAGGCTGGACAGGGTGAGGCGGCTGCTTCCCATTAGCGTGGGCATGGTCCCCATTACGCGCAGGTCCCGCGCAGGGCCTGTCCGGGCTAACGCGACGCAGCGGACCCGCCTCTGCGCCGAGACACCCAGAGACCCACACCTCCCCGCCTTGTTACAGATAGTCCCAGAGAAAAGCGGGGCTGGATTGCTGGGACCGGCCCTGGTGGTCCAAAGAGCTCACCTCCACTATTTGGCTGTCACGATGCCTGTCGTTGCTGCGTTAGTGGCGCTCTGTCCCCAAAGGCATTTACAGGCCCTATCTCTTCAGGGGAAGTCCGTTCCCAGGGCTCTGGCCTTTAGGACCTGGGTCTACCAAAAGCAGCGAGTAAGGAAGAAAGCATCAAGGGATTCTTTTAGTACCGGAGAGGAAAATGTTTTCCGATGAGCTGTTTACACAGCACTTGAGCGGCCCCCCACAGCGGCCCAGGGAATCGTGGCACACCTATTTTTCTCCTAGTTTGGTATCCATTTCAGAAATAGTATAAAATATCATTAAAGAGGATATTTTTAAAAGAAATTCACACCCAGTCCCCCCCCCTTGATATCCCCTGGCTGAGAACCACCGCAGCTCTCAGACCTTGAACCAGAACCCCCATACAAGATCATAGGTGATTCACAAGCACATTAAAGTATGAGAAGCACGGCTCTATGATACAGCTTCAGTCTAAACATTCACTCTGCCCTCTGAGTGCTCACAGCCCGGGCTGTCTGCCCCTTACATCTGGCTGGCCACACCCCTCTGTGCTGGCCGTTAGCTGTAGCTGGGCTCCCAAGGTCAGCCTCTCTTGTTCTCACGCAGGGATGTGGGAGTGCCTGGATGTAGCACACACTGAAGTTTTACTCCTACCTGGCATCTCTTCTCCTTTCTCCTTCTAACAGAACTTCGGTTTTCTTTAGGCGAACCATCTCCCTTCCATCTCATTCTGGTAGTTCAGGTGGAGCCACGTGTACCCCCATGCCCACACTCATGGGAGGGGGTGTATGTTTTACCCCCACCTTCCACGGGGATTGCTTCCATAACAGGCAAGTGAATTAAGCCAAGGAGATCCAATTCTAGAACTTTCATAGGGACTAGAGGCAAAGAGAAGCTCTTTCTCCACCAGACTGATAGGTGTGGGGAAGATATCAGCCTGGAAGTTTGGGGACACCCACATGGGGAAAGTCTGCCTGAGATGACGCCAGCCCAAAGGAAAGCAGGACGGACAGCAGAGATGCTGAGTTCTGACCACACTGCTTGAGTTCCTGGTTCCAGCCTTACCTGAGACTTACCATGAGTCTTCAGTGATATAAACCAATAAATTTCCTTTCAAAAAAAATTACAGGTGGCTTAAGTGGAATTTTTATCACCTGCAAAAGCAGACTTCTACTATATGGGGTCCATCAGAGGAGTTAGACAGTCATGGATGTACTTCAGGGTCACGTGGAATTACAGGCTGAGGAGAAGAGTCCTCCTCAGGAGGGTCCTATGAGCCCCAGCACCACAGGCAGCACTGCGTCTGTGCCTAAAACACCGGATGCAATCCTGAGCAAGGGAGAGGGCATCCTGCCACCTCTACTGAGGTCACAGCCTGGTTGCAGGGAGACTACAACTGTGTGGCCCCTCTGGATGCTCGAGGACTGCAGCTTTGAGTCTGGCAAAAGTCCCCTGGACAGGAAGATGGCCTCACAGCCATCACAGGCCTGGGCAGCAATGGCTGAGGCCAGTCCCCACACTCAAGTGGCTTCACAGGCAGCCAAATGCCACAAGGGGGCGGGGCAGTCCAGAGTAGAAGGTGAGAGAAATGTTGGTGAGCTTTCATTAAACATTCCTGGGGCTCTCTGCTCCTCCTGTACAACAGACAGCCGCGTCTTCCTGCGCAGTGCTAGCCTCAACCCTGAGACACGATGGTGAAGATCAGAGTGAACGGATTTGGCCGTATTGGGCACCTGGTGGCCCAGGCTGCCTTTTACTCTGGCAAATTTGGTGTTGTCGCCATCAATGACCGTTTCATTGACCTCAACTACATGGTCAACATATTCCAGTATGATTCTACTCACGGCAAGTTCAAAGGCACAGTCAAGGCTGAGAACAGGAAGCTTGTCATCAATGGAAAGTCCATCTCCGTCTTCCAGGAGTGAGATCCTGCCAGCATCAAATGGGGTGATGCTGGTACTGAATATGTTGTGGAGTCCACCGGTGTCTTCACTACCATGGAGAAGGCTGGATCTCACTTGAAGGGTGGAGCCAAGAGGGTCATCATCTCTGCCCCTTCTGCGGATACCCCCATGTTTGTGATTGGTGTGAACCATGACAAGTATGACAAGTCCATGAAGATTGTCAGCAATGCCTCCTGCACCACTAACTGCTTGGCCCCCCTGGCCAAGGTCATCCATGACAACTTTGGCATCATGGAGGGACTCCTGACCACAGTCCAAGCCATCACTGCCACCCAGAAGACCGTGGATGGACCCTCTGGCAAGCTGTGGCGTGATGGCCAAGGGGCTGCCCAGAACATCATCCCTGCTTCCACTGGTGCTGCCAAGGCTGTGGGCAAGGTCATCCCTGAGCTGAACGGGAAGCTCACTGGCATGGCCTTCCATGTCCCCATCCCCAATGTGTCGATTGTGGATCTGACCTGCCGCCTGGAGAAAGCTGCCAAATACGATGACATCAAGAAGGTAGTGAAGCAGGCATCAGATGGCCCCCTCAAGGGCATCCTGAGCTATACTGAGGACCAGGTCATCTCCTTCGACTTTAACAGTGACACCCACTCCTCCACCTTCAATACCAGGGCTGGCATTGCCCTCAATGACCACTTTGTCAAGCTCATTTCCTGGTATGACACTGAATTTGGCTACAGCAACAGGGTGGTGGACCTTGTGGTCCACATGGCCTCCAAGGAGTAAGGGCCCCCTGGACCACCAGCCCCAGCAACAGGAAGACAGACTCTCAGCTGCTAGGGAATCCTTGCCCCAAATCAATCCCCCAACACACAGAATCTCCTGACCTCCAGTTTCTATCCTAGACCCCCTGAAGAGGGGAGGGGCTTAGGGAGCCCTGCCTTGTCATGTGCCATCAATAAAATTCATTGCACCCTCCCCCCCCAAAAAAAAACCATTCCTGAAAACTCCAGGAGCACTGGGGTGGGCACATTGAGGGGGACAGTTTTGCAGGAAATTGAGGTCTTGCATTCCGCAGATGGAGACTGAAGCCACTGAAGTTAGGGTTAGAGCTGGATCCCCTTAGCACCCATGGACAGGAAAGTCTTGGTGGATCTAAGTGTCAAACAGTTTTTCTGAAGGTGCCCTGGGGAAGTGGTGGATGCTCAAGGGGGCTGACCACAGGCTACATGAGTGACCTGGAAACTGGGGTTCCAGCTTCACCAGCCTGGCACTGAAACAGAGGGGATGTCAGGCCCAAAGGGACTGTGCAGCCTGGGACAGTGAACAGTTTGGCAGTAACGTCTAAGGACTAGTATCCCAAGGCCCCTGACATCAGATGGGATGGGGAATAGTCAGAATTATGGTCATTTGAAGAGGACTACAGCTTGTGCTATTCCTTTCACACCTGAGTTTGTAGGACAGCATGAAGTTCTCCATGTGCAGTCTCTGCTCTTTCCAGGGCAAGCTGGAAGGGAAGGAAAGGTCCCCATGTGCCTAAGCAGACTTGGAAAGGGGATCCCAGCAGCAGAGACCTATAGTAGCCTGGATTTTTCCAGGTCCCAGGGCCTCGGACCCTAGGAGCTTGGGTGCAGCTGGGGTGAGGTCTGAGGCATCTTCTCAAGCCAGGGGGTCGGGGCAGCCATGATTCAGCCATATGGCCTCTCTCTTGAGCATGAATACAAGCGCCCCAACCTGCAATCACTTGGAAAGCATAAACCAAACTCCAGCAAGTGAACAGACTGGTGGGAAACCCGTTTTGCAAATGGAAGCACTAGAAGAAACTCCAAACTCAGGTTCTGAGATGGAAAGTTCCTCACACAACACCCAGCCCAACCCCTTAGGAAGCCAAAAACCAGAGAAGGCAGGGAGTTGCCCAGGGTTACACAGTGAGCTGGTGACACAGCCAGGAGCCAAAGGCGGCTTCCCAAACCCAGATCTGGGGGGCTCTGTGCTCTGTTCTGCAATACACCTGTTCTGAGGGAAAATTCCATGTTTCAGATGAAAAAAGGGACAAGGGTTTCTGTGCCATGTGATTATCTTTGCACCTGGACCTCACACTCTGGAATTTCATAGTGGGCGCTCAACCCTATCACTTACTTGGTATGATGCCCATTGCCCTGACCCATAAAGCTGCAGCCTTATGCATTGCCCCAAACAGCCCCAGCCACTTCTGAGACAGACGGTAACAACAGTAGCCATCATGTATGGAGCACTGTATTAGTCAGGGTTTTCCAAAGAAACAGAAGAGAAAAAGGGAGAGAGAGAGAGAGAGATTTATTTTAAGGAATTGGCTCAACATGATTATGGAGGCTGAAATCCTGAAATCTTCAAGGCATGCAGGCAGGCTGGAAATTCCAGCAGGAGTACTTGTTGCAGTCTTAATTCAAAAGCAGCCTAGAGGCAGAATCCCTTCCTCTTCCGGGACCTCCGTCTTCCTCTAAGGCCTTCAATTGTCCGGATGAGGCCCACTCACATTATTGGAAGATAATCTGCTTTACTCAAGGTCTACTGATTTAAATATTAATCACATCTGAGGGGAAGCAAGGTTTGCCACCCCAAAATATGCCTTTTGGGATATTGATGATTTTAAGCTGATTAGTTTCAGGAAACAAAAGACTCAGGAAAAACTTATAACCTTCCTCCTACCTGCCTAAAAGAATTTAGTTAGAGGACCTGCTCCAGGAAGGGAGCCATTATCATTGAAAACTATAGTTCACTATGAACCAGTGTGTGCTACGAACCAGTGTGTGATAGGGAGGAGCCTAACAAGGCCCACTGGACCAAAGAAGTCTCTGTATCCCATTGTTAAAGATGGCCCAGCAAACAAGCATCCATCAAACATTGGCTTCCCCTTTTCCATGTGAATTGCCTTCCTGCCCTTTGAAGTCCCAAACCAGTACTCCTTGGCTCAAGTTGGCATTTAAGCCCTACCCGCCAGATCTATCCTGGAGTCCCATACTCCCGTACTCCTGGAGTCCCAGAACTCCTGTATATACATATATAATCATTTTGGTCATTTTCTCCTATTAACCTGCCTCATGTTTATTCAACTGTTAATCCAACCAGAAGAATTTAGAAAGGTTGGAGAAAAATGTTTTTCTCTCCTACACATCTAAAGAAATAACTTCATATCAACATCCCAACTGGTATTTGACCAAACAACTGAGTACCATAACCTAGACAAGCAACACATAAGACTAACCATCACAGCCATGGCTGAGCTGGTGTGGCTCAGTGGATTGAGTACCAGACTGTGAACCAAAGGGTTGCTGGTTCGATTCCCAGTCAGGGCACATACCTGGGTTGCAGGCCAGGTCCCCAGTAGGAAGCATGCAAGAGGCAACCACACATTGATCTTTCTCTCCCTCTCTTTCACCTTCCCTTCCCCTTCCCCTCTCTTGAAATAAATAAATAAAATCTTTAAAAAAGTAACCATCATAAAGCACTGGCTTTGTGCCAGGCACTCAGATAATCTCAGCAACACCATATGAGACAGCCATTATCAGCCCCATCTTATGGAAAACAAAACCAAAAGCTTAAGCCCACAGAGAGTCGTGAACAAAGCCTTGAACCTCAGTCTCTCCTCCTGTTCATGAGTTCCGTCCTACCTCACTACCTCCTCTTGCTCAGTTGCTAGGGCAATAAAAAAGGTGCTTCTAGATACAGGTTCTTGGTCATACAGGTTCTTGGTCGCTGATGCACATTAGAATCACAGGGAGAAACAGATTTAACAAACAAACAAAAAAAACAGTGTTCAAACCCTACTCCCAGGGGCGAGCCCTCAGCATGAGTATTGTAACCTCCCACAAACGATTCTAGTGTGAATAAGGCTCAGAGAACCCCTGTTCTAGAAGGCGGGGCGGTGAAAGGCATGAGTACTTCTCCTTTGCAGACTGGATTGCCCTACAGAACATACACAACCAAAAGGAAATAAAGTAGCGATAAAATAGCCTGTGAGGAAACTAACAAATATATTTTATCTCTCAGCATGGAATTAGCCATTTCCCTCTCATTGAGAAGTAGCTTATGGTGAGTATTTCCTTAATGATTTAAGTGGAAATACAAAAGGGTGAAGTTAAATATAATTCATTCAGGCAATAAGAATTTGGTGAACAACTGCTGAGTGTTGGGCACTTTGCCAGGCAGCCAGCAGCAGATCTAATGAGGTTAGATCTTTAGCCAGCTAGCCAATTGGTGGGCAGTCAGAACCTCCAAACAATGTGGACCCTGCAATGACAGAGACCTATCCCAAAGGTCTCATAGTCTAGAGATGATGACCAGCCACAGACTGGGCCAGTAAAATGGGTTTGGTACTGTGAAGTCTGTGTATTCAGAGACTTAACCCCTGAATGGACATCCCCCCTTGGTCATCAAGGCCTCGGGATGTTTGTGGCAGCCAGGGCTCCCAAATGCCCTCTGAGACCCATTTCCTCTTCCACTACTCCTTGGTGAAATGAGAAAACACTTAGAGACTCTTGGTGTTAAAATGTCCCTTCTTTTCTGAACTGATCACAGAATGTGGTTTTGCTAGTGTCCTGATGTTTCAAAGCAACAATTGATAAGTATGTTGTTTTCCCATTAACTATGGGGGCTACTTCATGGCTTCATGAACTCCAGAAGCCTAAGAACCACCACACCAAACAATGGCCTGGGGCTTCATATGAGCAAGAAACTCTGGGAACCTCAGCTTCTGCACCCAGACTTGTTCTCACTCTGTCCATCCCTGGGCTGCCTGAATAAACCACACGACACACACAGATCGTCAGCTCTTTGAAGAGGATGTCTATGTTTTGGAGCATCATCGGCAGAATGGTTGAACTGGGTACTTCCAGGTATTTATTAAGAACAAATACAATTTTGTACTAATTAAGGTAGAAAATGAGGACATATTAACTTTGCTTCTACTAGAACCTGGACTTCTGGGACTGTCCATCATTGACTAAACTGGAGGAGTGAGCCACAAACCTTGTTTTCTGTCACACAGACCTGGGATGCTGGTTCATCACTGATGTGGCCCTCTGTAAGATCAGATCAAATGAGAAAAGGATTCACCTATGGTAAGAGGGGCTACTAGTACATCAAAGTAAATCTCCTACAATAAAATAAAACTTTGAGTGGGCAAGAACTTAACAAGGACAAAAAAATATAATCAAGGTATGCAACAAGAAAAGTGAGTAACGTTGGGCAGGAGAAGGGGTGCTCCTTGCTTCCTCTCTGCCTTCAGATTCTGCCAGTTCAAGAGCTGCCTCCAGCGTGGATCCAGCTCTGGAGGTGGATGGGCCAGTCCTGCCAACATCAGGAAAGGAATGGACTTGACCATGGTCCTCTCAGGATCAAAGAAAAAGAACCAGGAAACCTGCACTTCCAAGAAGCACAGACCTATGTTCCAGGGAAGGGAACAACTTCCAACAGAAATCATAGATATTTTCTCCCTTAAGAAAAAAAAACACTAAAAAAAAAAAAAATACCTGAACAACAACAAAAAAAATGAAAAAAAAAAAAACCAAACCACTGACTAAGCATTCCTTTTATAATCACACAACACACCTTATCAAAACCA
>VMDR010002919.1:0-15000 GCA_007922815.1 Macrotus californicus | reverse complement strand
GCTATTACTAGCAATGCTGCAATGAACATAGGGGTGCACATGAAGTCTGTCCCGAAAAAGTCCAACCATTGTTGGAGTTCTCAGATAATGAGAACAGTTTGTGCCACATTGATATAACCTGGCAGCCAAGGAGACTGGACTGGAATGCACATGTGTGAACAATGATGACTTCACTGTACTAGTCAGTGGGAGTGGTAGATGCTGTTAAGTGAGCATGTGTACTATGACTGTTGCATTGAAAATGACTGAGCAAGTAGAACAACGAAACTGCATCGAATTTTGCATCAAGCTTGAACATTCCTCCACGGAAACTGTTCAGATGATTCAGGAGGCCGCAGCTGTGGGCAACTGGGGATAGGCAGCTTCATCATAACAACATTCCAGCTCATGCATCACATCTCATGCAGAGTTTTTTGGTGAAACATCAAATCACCCAGGTGACTCAGTTCCCCACAGCCCAGATTTGGCATCCTGTGACTTCTGGCTTTTTTCAAAACTAAATCACCTTTGGCCCTGGCTGGTGTGGCTCAGTGGATTGAGTGCCGACCTGCGGACTGGAGGGTCGCCGGTTCGATCCCCAGTCAGGGCACATGCCTGGGTTGCGGGCCAGGTCCCCAGTGGGGGGCATGTGAGAGACAACCACACACTGATGTTTCTCTCCCTCTCTCTCTCCCTGCCTTTCTCTAAAAATAAATAAATAAAATCTTTAAAAAAAAAACTAAATCACCTTTGAAAGGGAAGAGATTTCAGACTCTGAGATTCAGGAAAATACAACAGGGCAGCTGATGGCGATTGGGAGAACTATGTGAAGTCCCAAGGTACTGAGGCATCATTGTCCTATGTACAATGTTTCTTGTGTCTTCTTTAATAAATGTCTTTATTTTTTATATTGCATAGCTGGATACTTTCTGGACAGACCTCATATATCTTTTTGAATTAGTGTTTTTGTTTTCTTTGAACAAATGCCCAGAAGTGGAATTGCTGGATTGTATGACAGTTGTTTTTAATATTTTGAGGAACCTCCATACTGGTTTCCATAGTGGCTGCACTAATTTACAATCCCATCAACAAGTGTATGTGGATTTCCTTTTCTCCACATCCTTGCCAAAACTTACTTGTTGATTTATTGATGATAGCCATTCTGACAGGTGTGAGGTTATCAGTAATATCTCATTATGATTTTAATTTGCAGTTCTCTAATGATTAGTGATGTTGAGCATCTTTTCATATGTCTGTTGGCCATCCGTATGTCCTCTTTGGAGAAGTGTCTATTCAGGTCCACTGTTTTTTTAATTGAATTATTTGTTGGGTGTTAAGTTGCATCAGTTCCTTATATGTCTTAGATATTAACCCCTTATTGGATGTGTCATTGGTTAATATCTTCCCTCAGTCAGTAGGCTGTCTTTTCATTTTGTTGATGGTTCCTTCACTGTGCAAAAACTTTTTAGTTTGATGTAGTCCCATTTATTTATATTTTATTTTGTTTCCCTTGCCCAAGAAGACAACCAAACAGATATTTCTAAGGGACAATGTCAAAGATTCTACTGCCTCTTTTCTTCTAGGAGTTTCATGGTTTCAGGTTTTATAATTCAAGTCTTTAATCAGAGTTTTACATTTTGTTGTGGGGGCGGTGGCGGGGGGGGAGGGGAAGGGAGATAGGAAATAAACAAAACAGAAGTGGTAAAAATAGTAAGTGGATATCAGAGAGGATAGATGGTACAGACCAAAACAAAGCAGGGTTCTTACTTTATACAGGGTGTCAGGCAAGGCCTCTCTAATCAGAGGAATATGCTTCAGCAGGTGCCTGAAGGAATGGGTGAGGGCAGCCTGGAAACGATCTGATATAAGAGCAAAAAATAAGGAACACTCCACACTTGTATTAAATGAATGAGGTTTTTTTTAAGATTTTATTTATTTATGTTTAGAAGGGAAAGGAGGGAGAAAGAGATGGAGAGAAATCAATGAGATCAGGTTACCTCTCATGCACACCCTGAACCCACAGCCCAGGCATGTGCCCTGACTGGGAATTGAACCAGTGACCTTTCACTTTGTGGGCTGATGCCCAACCAACTGAGCCACACCAGTCAGGGCTGAGTGAGTTTTTAAGACAAGGCACCACACTAGGCAATGGCCTCTCTGATATAGCCTAGGCGCCCTCTCTTCACACCTGTCTGCCCCCCTTTATCCTCCCATGCATTCGGCCATCCCTTTAATCAGCAGTCCTCAGGTACCTACCTGCTCTATGCTGGACCTTATTCTGGTGTATTTCATTCCCATATCCCCTACAGTCAGGATTTGGAAATCAAAGAGACTTCCTTAGAAGGAAAAAGGGCTTTTACAACCACTCTCATGGAACCAGAGAATGGAACAGCCCACGGTTTAATGTGGTCACCCTTTGAACCAGGGCCTCTGTCTGGGACTCCAGACCAGGCATTTGGGTATGGTGGTCAGGAGCTAAATTAACTGAGTCTGAACCAGCCCCATCCCTTATCAGCTGTAGGACCCTGGAAACAGTATTTATCTGTGTGCCCAAGCTTTCACATCTGTGAAATTAAGCTAATAATAATAATACCCAACACCTAAGGGTCCCCAGGGAGTTTTCTGTGGTGACTGAAAATTCCCTGTCTTGATTGATATTTGGGTTATAAAGGTGTATGTATCACCAAAAGTCAGAAAACTCAAGATTTGTGTATTTTATTGTATGTAAAATATTCCTCAATTATTAAAAAAAAAAAAGGAAGAAAAGCATGGGCCTTCACATTAAGTGTCCTGAAGAATTTGGAAAAACAAAGTATTTGAGAGGAGGGGGTGCTGCTCCAGGGCCCCCAGGAAGAGGTATGCTCTCACGGCCGTGAGCTCCTGCGGGCAGAACCCGTCGGACTTTGCTTTGTTCTTCTCTCCACCTCAGTGCCCAGTACGGTACAGCGCATGACAAGCTTTACTGAGCACACAGCGAAAGAGGAGGTGATGGCACAGTCTCCTCGGAAGCTCACAACAAACAGGAAGGACAGAATGTGACGGAGCAAACCCTGGGAGCGATGCCAAGTCCCAGCGCAGGAGGGTGAGCTCCGCAGGCCTGCAAGACTCTTGGGTCTGCAGAACCCCGGCTCCCATGGTTGGGTCCCTGCCAGCGCTGCAGGCCCAGCTGCAGGAGCAGGTCCTGGAAGACTAAGGACACAAGAGTTTAGAGGTGTCCTAGGGAGAGGTACTGATTATCTCCTGGCTAGCTGAGCCCAAGGGCTTCCTGGTTTTCTCTCATCATACTTATCTTTTGATGCTTCTTATCTGGTTCCTATAAATCTCGGCCCCCAGACCATCTTTACACAGAGGATCACCCTTATCTCAAATACCAGAGCTCCCCCCTTGATATCCTAAAGTCCATGGAGTTTAAATGAAGAGAGGCAAATCCCTTGCTGCTGAGGTTTGCCGTCCCAGAGCAGCCCATTCCTGAAATGACTGATAGCATGCCTGACCTCACCCATTATACCTGTCCCAGCATGAGAGGAAATCACAACAAAATTCCTATTTAACCTTGGAGGGAAAAAAAGAAGGCATTTCTAACTATGGCCTAAATCCAGAAGCCATAAAATAAGACTGGTAAATCCAACTAAATAAAAAAATTTTTAAATACGTGATTATAGAAATCACTGTAAGCAAATTCAGAAGACAACAAACTGGGAAAACATTTTTCAATTCATTTAACAGATCAAGAGCTTAATGTCTCCTATAAATCAACAACGACTAAACCCCAAATTAAAAAAAAAAAAAGCTCTGAAAAGAAAGCTATAGGTAAATGACTCTTAAAATTTAAAAATTCTCAGTCTCACAATGAAAGAAATAAAACCATATAAAATTGTGGATATTCAACAATTAAGTTTATCTAAGAAAACAGCAACTTCATATGGCTAATGCTAACACAAATTAAAACATTGAGCTACTAGTTTTATCCTTTTGTATTGGCAAAGATTAAAAGGTTTGTTCACAACTTGTGTTGGCAAAACTCTGGGGAAACAGGGACCTTGAGGGCAGAAGGCTAATTTGTACCATATGGAAGGTGATTTGACAGTTGTCTCTCAGATGACAAATGTAAATAAGCTTTGATCCAGCTATTCTGCTACAGAATTATTCCACAGATGTACTCACATACCTGGATGCACACAGTTATTCACCACAACAATGTAATCTCAACAGTTAGGAAAGAACAAAATGGCCATCTCTTGGTACACTGGTTGATCAATTATGATACATCCACACACCCACACACAACAAAGTGTTAGTCAAAATAGAGTGAGGACTCTCTTTAGGTACTGATTTAAAATGATCTCTAAGATACACTGATAGGTTTTTTAAAACCGAACACACGAGGCTCAGGACATGTGTGTGGTATGTCACCATCGGGGTGAGCCAACACAGAGGTGTATGCTGAGGTATCTGGAAAAACTGACAAAATTTGTGGTGCCTAAAAAGGGGGACTTGGGTGGCTGGAAAATAGAGGTGGGAGGAAAACATTTCATTGAAGACTGTTTTATGTCTTTTGAATTTTGAACCCTGTGAATAATTACCCATTCAAAACAAGCAACAAACGAAACAGCCTGCCCTGGCAGGGCTCTCAGTATGTCCTATCAAAATACCACACTCTAACCAAAGCATTAGCAGAACAAGACTAGACAGATGGATAAGCTCAGCCATGAGGGTCCCTCCCCCAGAGTCTGCCCCATTCTTGCGATGTGTATTGTCACAGGACATTTTGTCTCAGCAAAGACCTGTGGAAGCATTTGATAACACGAGACTTACAGTCTTAGACAGGTGCAGGCCTGAACCTCCTGAGCGCCTGCTGGGTGGGCCCTGGCCCTAAAGCATCAACAAGACTTCCCAAAGCAGGAAGCCAGGGACCTGGTGACAGGAGCTTAGAGGCAACTGGAGGAGACAAAACTAATTGAAGCCAGAGTCTGAGTTAAGAGACAGAGAACTGCAAAGTGAGACTGGGGTGCTGATTGCCAAGAGACAATAGGTCAGCTAAGCCAGAGAAGAAGGTGATCTGCAGTGGACCAGGAAGTCAGCCTGGGTCTGGGAATCAAAGGGGCAGGAGGCCCAGTTATCATTGCTCCCATGATCCAATTTTGTGCATCCAGTGTCTGCAACTAACTTCTGCAATGTTGGGGGTTCTGGTCCCCAAGGGGGCTGCACTCTTGCCAGGGGACACAACAAGGGTCCCATTGAACTACAAGCCGTAGTTCCTCACCAGGGCCCTGTTGATGACAGGACGCAAAAATAATTGACCCTGGGTGCCCTGACTGGTGTGGCTCAGTTGGGCGTCATCCAGCAAAGCAAAAGGTTGCCGGTTTGATTCCTGGTCAGGGCACATGCTTGGGTTACAGGTTCTGTCCCCGGTTGGGGTACAAGAGTAATTGACTCTGACCAGAAAGAGGTAGAGCTGCTTTTATGTAATGGACAAGGGGAACACATGTGGAAGCCAGGTGACCCACTTAGGAACCCCCTGGGACTCCCGTGCCTCAAAACAATGAATGGACATGTGTAGCAATCCCAGCCTGAAACAGATATGATCAAATGACCAGGTAAGCTACCACCTGCAGAGGTAATCCATGAGGGGCATTTAGAGTCAGTAGTAAAGGAGGGAGAAGGTAGTACCAGCTGTAACCCAGAGATCAGCGGCAGCAGTGGGGGCTGTAGTTGTCCAATAACCTCCTTTTCTGTTTCCCCTCAGAAAGAGAGGTGTTCAGGATCCATGGAGGAGCTGCTCCCTGGCCCTGTGTGGGAAAGCGCATTTGTGCAGTGCAAGGGGATGAACTGAAGTGGCCACAAGAACGTGCTCCTCAGATCTCCATCTGCAGGAGTATTTGACCATCACGGCCTCCCACAGGCGACTGACTCAACAGGATCACTAAGACAGGCTCGTATCCAGGAGACTGGGACTCCTCTGGCAGGAAGCTTTGGCTCAAGGACTCCTCATCGACATAGCCAAAACTTCCTTAGAGCCGCACTGCACTCTAAGTCTTCCTCGCCAACTTTCCTTCCTCCCCCCTCCCCCACGCAGGTGAGACCTACAACTCAACCTGAAGCTCTCCCTGCCTCCTTCGGCTTCTAAATCGTTTTCCCTGCCAGGTTTTTTCTTTTTTCTTTTTCTTTTTAAGATTTTATTTATTTCTTTTTAGACAGAGGGGAAGGGAGAGAGAAAGAGAGGGAGAGAAACATCAGTGTGTGGTTGCCTCTCATGCACCCTCTACTGGCCCACAACCCAGGTACGTGCCCTGACTGGGAATCGAACTGGTGACCCTTTGGTTCGTAGGCCAGCCCTCAGTCCACTGAGCCACACCAGCCAGGGCTCCTGCCAGGTCTTTTCGATGTAAATTTCTTGGTTTCTAACCCCAGCTATTGCCGTTGTGTATAAAGCTTAGTTCTGAGTTTCCTGGCATCAAAAGAAAAATGCTGGATTATTGTATGGTAGTCATTAGTGAATTTCATCAAATACTTTTAGTTTCCCCACTTCCATGCACATTGTTAAGATTGTTCCCTTGAGGCATCGAAACCAAGGAAAGTCTGATGAACTCTCACAGTAGAGAAGATCCTAAGGAGACTTGGCAACTCAGAGCAATGCTGTGGTGGTATCCTGAGTGGGATCCTGGATCAGAAAAAGGACACTAGGTAAAAAGTAAGGATATCTGGATAAAGCATGGATTTTAGTTAATAATCATTTATCAATATTAGGTCAGTAATGGGAACAAACGTACTATACTAACCTAAGATAATAATAGAAGAGAGGAAAGTGGGAGTGGGGTGTATGGGAACTCTATATAAGTCTAAAACTGTTCTGAAAAATAGTCTATTTAAAATTTTTTTAAAGATGACAAAACACCAACGCTGCAAAGATGTCAACATTCTCCCCATAATGCTATACAAGTTAACACAAAAAAAGATCAAGTTTATTCTGGTACTTATGCTAAGAAAATTTGACACTGGATCTTTACACCAGCACTGGTGTTCCCTGTAATAGGTCATTTTCATCTTCTATTGAAATGTTGTGTTCTTTGTGGCAGGACTGGTCCCAGTGTGACAGCTTTACTTGGTGACAATAGATGAAAGATGAGGGCCAGAAAGCCACCCCACCAGGTCATCCCTGAGGAATACACAGGAATACTAATAACAGTCCTGGCTAATACATAATATTTGCTATGTGAGCATTTCAATGATTAAAAAACATCCTTATGGCATAAATAATATTATTTCCTCACATTACATTATGGAAACTGAGACACAGAGAATTTTAATAACTTGCTCAAATCCTATAGCAAGTAATGGCCTAGCTGGGATTTGAACCCAAGACAGCTAGCTCCAGACTCTATATCTAGACACTAGCATAGTGTGAGGAGCCAAATTGTAACAGAGAATTTCATGATACCTTATGAAATCGGGGGAAAGGGGAAGCTGGAGAGATGTTTTGTACCAGTCATAATAAGCTGTCTCAACCCCACAACTTAACTTAGGGCGTTTGTAGAAGCAGCGTAGCATAGGAATAAAAAATGTGGACCCTGGAACCAGACTGCCAGAGCCCAAATCCAAGCTCTGCCGCTGACCGGCTGTGTGATCGAGGCAGGTTCCCTTCTGTGGTAAGCAGAAAGAATAAGGACCCCTCCGAAGATGTCCTTGTCCTAACCCCTAGAACCCGTGAAGGTACTGGGTTATATAACAAAGGAGAATTAAAGTTGCCGATGGCATTAAGGTGACTAATCAGCCGACCTTAAGGTAGGGAGATTGTTCTGGGTTATCCAGGTAACCTAATATAATCACAAGGGTCCTTATAAGTGGATCAGGGAGGCAGAAGAGAGGTTGGTTCAGTTAGAGTCAGAGAAGGAGCGGTAACAAGAGAAGCAAGGCTCAGCGTGATGATATATAAGAACTCGACCCATCGTTACTGGCTTGGAAGCTTGAAGGCGACTGTGAGCCCAGGAATGCAGGCAGGCTCTAAAAGCTGGAAAATGCAAGGAAACATTTTTTCTGTGGAGCCCCCGAAGGAACCAGCCTCGATCACTGCCTGATTTCACTGTCCAGAGAGGCCCATTTCAAACCACTGGGCTCTAGAACTCTAAGATAATAAATTTATGTTGCTTTAGGCCACTAAGTTTGTGGTGTTTCATTAAAGCAGCAGTAAAAAACTAATACACCTTTTTTATGCCTCAGTTTCCTCATCAAATGGAGAAGATGAAAGTATCTCATAGGGTTATTGTGATGGTCAAAGGAGAAAATCCAGGTGAAACTCTTAGAAGAGTGCCCGGTGTACAGTGAGTTGCTCAATAAATGTTGGAAAATGATAAATATAAATAACTAAGGGATGGAACCACAATGACCTTAAGTGAAATGTTGTTCAGGAACAGGATGTTTAAATGGTGACCAAGGGTTACCCCATAGTTTACATTCTGATTGCGAAAGGGGGAAGTGCCTCTACAATGGAGAGATCGGGCAACTACCATCTGAACTCTGTCTTCAACCGCAAGATCACCAACGGCGGGACTACCTGCTGTCGATCTCCCTCCTGGTGAGAGCCTACATGAAGTACAACATCACCTTTGAAATACTTCTTACCAGAGAAGTTACCCCAAATCTAATCAAGCTGTAGAGCTGACTTTCAGTTTGCAGGAAATGCAAGAAATAGAGGAAGATGTTCAATAGCATGATGAAACGTGGAGACAAGTCCTGAGTGTGGGGACAGTCTACAACTTGCCTCTTCAAAAAGTCTGTGTCATGTCCTGACCAGCGTGGGTCAGTTGGCTGAGTGTCATCCCTGTGAAGCGAAGGGTCGCCAGTTTGATTCCTGGTCAGGGCATATGCCTGAGTTGCAGGGCCCAGTCCCCAACTGGGCCATGTGCAAGAAGCAACCAATCGATGTCTCTCCCTCTTTTTCTCCCTCCCTACCCCTCTCTCCAAAAGTAAATAAATAAAATCTTAAAACAAAATCTGTGTCATGACATTTAAAAGGTTGGGAGGGAAGTGTTTGTCTACTCCACATGGTGATTCAGGAGCCCAGGCCTCTCCCATCTGTGATGCTGCGGTCACTAACACGCCTCCTATAAGGAAGGGGAAGAGAGTGAGTAGGATCTGTAGGCTGGCTTTTAATAGGCCACCCCTGCAAAGGGTATACATCAGCTTCCACTTGCATTTCTTTGGCCATAATTTCATCTGGCCCCTACCTAAGTGCAAGAGGGCTGGGAAATGTGGCTGGAATCTTGGGAGAAAGACGAAAAGTGTTTGGTGAGCCACTAGCCAGTCTCACCACACACGTAACACCATGGACCCTCCCACAGTACAGGTCTTAGCCTGGCCTCTGCTAGACAATCCTGAGCCAGGCACACCCTCAGTCCTGTGCTGTTCTTTGGTCTAGGATGGACCGGCGACCCAGTGTCCTACTTTCTCCCCTCATCCCCCACAGCCAGTCAATCACCAAATATGGTTGTCTCCATCCTTGACACATCTTCAAATGGCAATCATCTCTCTGCAACTTGCAAAACTTCGTGCATTAGCCTCCTGTATGGCCTCACTTCATGCAAGGCTTCTCAGTGAGCTTATATTTTTGTACAATTGAGCAAACAAATAAATGGACAAGATAACTTAAGATGATGACAGGTTCTATGAAGGAACCAGAGGCTGAAATGATAAAGAGTGACTATTTGGGGTGGGGAAGAGCAGCTAATTTATTTAAGGCAGTCAGTGATGGTTGCACCGAAGAGGAAGCTATAGCAATAATATTACCCAGAATTGTCCAGAAAAGCAGCATATCCATTTTAGAATTGCAGAACCCTGCCCCACCCCCTTCAAGTGGTAGATTCTCTGTTCCCTGCACCTGAACTTGGACAAGTCTTTTGACTTGCTCAACTAATAAAGTACAATGGAATTGATGCTTTGTTACTTCTGAGGCTATGTCATGAAAGACAAAACAGCTTCCACCTGAGTCTTTGGGAACATTTTCCTAGGATCCCAGCTTCATGAACAACCAAGGCTCCCCGGCTTCAGCCCTGGCTTAGCTAACAGATGACTGTCAGCACCAGCTTACCAGCCATGGGAGCGAGCCGTCCTGGAAGCAGATCCTTAGTTCTCAGTTGATTTGCCCCGGTTGATGCTGCAGGGAGCAAAAATGCATCTTCCCATCAAGCCCTGCTCAAATTACAGAAACATGAGCAAAACAGATGACTGCTGTTTCGAAGCCACTGAGGTTGGAAGGTTTCATTACAGAGCAAAGTACTGAGCTGAGGCCTAAATACTGAGTTGGCTGCCACAGGGAAATCTTCACAGAGCATCTTAAACATGCATTACCAACAATAATCTCATGACTCTAAGACGAGAACAAGCTTGGCACACCAAAGGAACAGACAAGGCCACGTGGCTGGGGGGAGAGCAGTAAGACATGTGACTGCAGAGAAAGGCTGCAGCTGCTTTATGCAGAGTCTCGTGCACCATGATCGCAAGTTTGAAATGTATCCAAAGTTCAGGGGCAGCCTTTGGAGGGCGATGAGCCGGGAATCTGGCCTGCCCTTGGAAGGTGGCTCTGGTTGCTGTGAGGACAGTGATCTGTAGCAGGACATGAGTAGAAGCAAGGAGACCACTTAGCAGACCACTGCAGTCGTCCGGGATGAACCCAGTTGTCACAAAGTCATAAAGAGAAGAGGACAGATTTGGGGCATATTTTATAGAGGCAGTAGGCCTTGTTGATAGATAGGATGAGGGGTGAGGGATTAGTAAAAATAAAGGCAAACTTGTAGGTTTTTCTCTCAAGTGGCCAGGTGAGAAACAGTATTACTGGTTGGATGGGGAAGGCCTGGGGAGGAGTGGGGGGGGGGGGGGGGGGGGGATTTCCCTTTCCTTCAGGATAGACAGTTTCTATGTGGTTACAGAAAGAATTCAAGCTGGTTAAGTAATTCTCACTAAGCACTTATGAGAAGGCGAGTACAAAGCTTCTGGCTCAGGTGGGAGTGGAGACTCTAATCACTACTTGGCTTAAGAATTCCTTTCTTGCCCTGACTGGTGTGTCAGTGGATTCAGTGCTAACCTGCAAACTAAAGGGTCACCAGTTCAATTCCCAGTCAGAGCACATGCCTGGGTTGCGGGCCAGATCCCCAGTAGTGGGGGCATGAGAGGCAACCACACATTGATGTTTCTCTCCCTCCCTCCCCACTGTCTAAAAAAATAAATAAAATAAAATCTTTTTTAAAAATAATTCTCTAAAAAAAAAATAATTCCTTTGTATTTGTTTGCCTATATAGCTTTAAGAGCCTCTATGCAGAGTGTGGTTGTTATAATTACTATGGCAAAGATCCCAGCTGGAAGCTAAAACACGCCCAAAGGAGGAAATTGATCTCAACATGCAGGGGACCCAGCCAAGCACTTCCCCCAAACCACACTTCATTAGCCAGTCTGGAGTAGAGTGCCTGAGTGCCCAAGAGGAGGGGACCAGGCCTTAGGTGCTTACTGAAAGAACAGCTAAAATGTGTCAGGGGAATAGCCAGGAATTTTTGGAAGCACTTTCATAGAAGGCAGACCTAGGCTGTTGGAAGCAGCTGCTGTATTTTCCTATGGGGAGACAGAGGAGGGGGTAACGTGTGGCCCAAGAGGAGAGGAAGGAATCTTAGGCCAGGACTACCTATATGCCTTCCTCACCTTTCCTGTCCAGCACCAGTTCGAAGAGTGTGCCCAATCCACTCACTACCCTCAGTCTAGAGAATGCAGCCCCAAAGCTCACCCGGAAACTGCTCTGTTCACCTGGTCTTCAGCAAGGGTCATTCACCTGTCCAGGTTTCTTGGATATCCCCTTACATGGCCCTGAGTTGGACTGATCACCAGAGGGAAGCAGGGTAACACAAAGGAGGGGTAATCACAACGGCAGGGACAGGGCACTCAGTAACCTTTGCTGATCCCCGTGGCGACTCAGAGTCCCAACTCCACTGACTCCTTTCTCCTGTATTTTTCCTTTAAATTTTTTTTAAAAATTGATTCTAAGAGAGAGAGGAAGTTGGGAGGGAAGAGAGACATCGATCTGCTGCTCCACTGATCTATGCATTCATTGGTTGATTCTTGCATGTGCACTAACTGGGGATTGCACCCACAACCCTGGCATATCAGGGATGACACTCCAACCAACTGAGCTACCCGGCCAGGGCTCTCTTGTATTTTTTCATGTTTGCTTCAACTTTCCCCCCTGTCGTTTCCTCTATAGGCCCACAGTACTTACTATTTAAATACTACTCCTCCCGTTGTATCCCCAAAATATTCCAAGGGGTCTCAAGTTTAACCATGAGCCCCCAAAGAGCCAATATAACTCATACCAGTGTATTGCTTCATTTCTTAATTCACTGATTAATTATTGAGCTCCTACAGTGTGGTTGCTAAGGAGGCTGTTGCAGCAATCCAAGTGAGATATGATGGAGACTTGGTCCAGTACAGTAGTACTGGTGGAAATAAGTGATTGGATGCTGGATATATTTCAAAAGGTAGAGCAAACAGGATTCCCTGAAGGACTGAACATGAGATACGAGAGAAAAGAAAGGTACGTCCAAGTTTTTAGCCTAAGCATCTGGAAGGTCTGAGACAGGAAACACTAGAAGACAAACAAATTGAAAACCCTAAAACAAGAGATTGATTCTGGGGCACATTAAGTTTGAGGTGCTTATATGGCATTTCAGTGACAGTATTCAGTTAGCAGTTTGGATTCCTGACAAAGGTCCAGCCTGGTGATAAAAATGTTCAAAACCTTAGCCTGCCTTTCTATGCTCATAAGCAAAAAGGAATGGTGGAATCAGAGGGAGCCTGCAGGATTTCAACCAACAACTATCAGGAAGTATAAACCTAACCAAGAGATCTAGAAATGTGGTTGGCATTGCCTGACAGAGTTAGAGAATGGCTTTTCTCAGGGACAAAATGGAATCTTGTACCTTAGTATACTTTAGAGCTTCTAAGCTCCTTTACAGATGGCACCATCATTGACAGGGTCCCCAGTAGTCCCCTGTCCCATAGAGACCGTTGTGGGAATTATCTTACCCCCTGTAAATACCAGTGGCCTTCCTCCTAAGGCCAATATCACTATTAAAATCCAAATGCCCCTTTCTCCTTCAATAAAATTTCTTTTCTCTTCCTTCCTTCACCTTGGCCTATCCTCTCTCCTATTTACAAAATAAAGCTTCTATGCATGTTAACAAAAACAAATGGAAGGGAACCCAGCAATAACCAACCTTAAATTTCTTATATATATTTTTTCATTTTCAAAAATGTGCTGTTTTAAGATGTTTGCTGTCAGTGTAATTATAGTTCTTTTGTTGGTGATTTGTTTTTTCTCTCTGGATGCTGGGGTATTCTTTCTTTCAACCTTGGGTTTTGTTTCGTTTTTTTAACTGACTTTATTTTTTAGAGTAGTTTTATTTAATTATATTTTTTTGACTATAGCTATTACAGTTGTCCTGATTTTCCCCCTTTGTTCACCTCCACCCAGTACCCTCTACTCCCTCAGGCAATCCTCCCACCACTGTTCATGTCCATGGGTCATACATATAAGTTCTTTGGCTACTGCATTTCCTATACTGTACTTTACATCCTCATGGCTATTCTGTAACTACCTATTTGTACTTCTTAATCTCCTCACCTGTTCACCCATTCTACCCCTCACTCCTCCCATCTGGCAACCATCTGGTAACTAACTTCTTTTCTCTTGCTGCTTTTAACATTCTCTCTTTATCTTTAACCTTTGGCATTTTAATGATGATGTGTCTTGGAATGAACCTCTTTGCATGCATCATAATTGGGACTCTCTGTGCTTCCTGGACTTGTGTGTCTATTTCCTTTACCAAATTAGAGAAGTTTTCTTTCACTATATTTTCAGATAGATTTCCAACGTCTTCCTCTTTCTCTTCTCCTTCTGGCACCCCTATGATGGGAATGTTGGACCTCTTGAAATTGTCCCAGAAGCTGCTTATACTGTCCTCAGGTTTGTTTGTTTTTTTATTATTTTTTCATCTTGTTGTTCTGCGTGGTTATTTTTTGCTTCCTTATGTTCCAAATCATGGATTTGATTCTCAGCTTTATCTACTCTATTGTTGTTTCTCTGCAAATTGTTCTCATTCATTTCTGAGTGGATCTTTTTTATGCTGCTGAGGTTCGCACTAAGTTCCTCGAGCATCCTTATGACCAGTGTTTTGAACTCTGCATCTGACAGTTTGCTTATCTCCATTTTGCTTAGCTTTTTTTCTGGAGTTTTGATCTGTTCTTTCATTTAGACCATGTTTCTCTGTCTCCTCATTTTGGCAGTCTCCCTGTGTTTGTTTCTATGTATTAAGTAGAGCTGCTTTGACTCCATGTCTTGGTAATGTGGCCTAATGTAGCAAGTGTCCTATAGGGTCCAGTGGCACAGCCTTCCCTATCACCCAAGCTGGGTACTTGAGGTGTGTCCTTTGTGTGGTCTGAGTACACCCTCCTCTTGTAGTTAAGCCTTGGTTGCTATTGATAGGTCAATGGGAGGCCAGTCAGCTGCAAGGACTGGCTGTGACCACTGACCACCAACCTCCACCATCCATGGAGGATCAGTTGTGCAGGGGCAGGGTGGTGGTGCTTCGACGTGGTCTGTACCTGTCCACTGGGTGTGCTGGCCCTGGGATTTCCTGGATGGTACAGGCCAAGGTCAGCCCAACCTGTGTTTTGCCCAGGCATCCTGCCTGATCTGTAAAGTAATCTGAGATGGCTGCTACTTGTGCTGGGCTTGGAGTTTCACAGGTAAAGCCAAGCTGTGAATCTAATCTGGCTGCCATTAGGGCTCACTGAAGCCAACTGTTGCTTGTTTGATGAGATTTAGAAGCCAAGACCAGCCATTCTTCTAGAAAAGCAGCTTGGGTGGGGCAGAGCCTCTGAGGATCTCAAGGGGGTGTTAAACAGTGTTAGCCAGGTTGTTGGAATCTCAGATATTGCACTGGCTTACCTGCTCTGTGGAAAGAGGATTTAGCAAAGGGACAA
>VMDR010002918.1:0-81075 GCA_007922815.1 Macrotus californicus | reverse complement strand
TTTTTTTTTTTGGCATTAAATTTTTCAAATGTGCAGCACTTGAGGCAGATAAAAGCAGCTGTGGGAAAGGTAGTCTGCCTAATCTGTCCCTTTCTCCTGAACCTCAGTCTTAACTAGGCTTCTTGGAACACAGTTTTAAAGCCATTGTTATTGAATGATCTGAAGCTAAAGGGGGAATCATAATTTTAATAAGGCAGGGAAGAAGCTGAGTGTCATGTTCATTTTGGTTTGAAGTTTTGAATATAAAGAATATAAATTTTTTATTTGCTTTTTTTTTTTTAATTTTAGAGAGAAACATTGATTTGTTTTAGTCTTATTTGGGCACTCATTGGTTGATTCTTCTGTATGCTTTGACCGGGGATTGAACCCACAATCTTTGCACATCAGGACAATGCTCTAACCAGCTGAACTGCTGGGCCAGACTGACATGATAAATTTTGAATGCTGGTAGTGGACACAGAGGGAATGATGGAGACAGCTTACTTCCACTGGGAGGAGTCGGCTCGGTCATGAGTTTCGTAGACAGCAGCAGGGCTCTGTTCTCTCTGCTTTGCCAAGTGCAGAAGCCTGGCCACTCTGTCTGCGTGAAAAGAAAAGGTGGACTGTCCGCTGAGAAGACTCCTGAGCTGTCTGCATCTCCCACCAGCAGACTCCTGCAGGCACCCCTCTTCACTGAGGTGGTTTTCTTATGTGGCACTGAGTGCATCTCGCTGAACCCCTTTGATTTGTGCCACCTGCGTAAAGGCAAACAGTGTGTGCAGTGCAGACTGAGGCTCAATGTAAGGGGCCAGCCTTCAGCTTTTCAAAGGCAGCTGTCATCCAGCAGGTCTGGGAGTGCTTCCGACCCCACCGTTCATCTGTTCTGACTGCTCCCCTTTCACTGCCTCGACTGGTAGCTGTCTGGCTGAGGTGCTTGGTCACACAGGATGTGATTTCCCTGAAATTCCTGAGCCAGGGCTGTGGTAGCCTGCCTGGAGTGGGGTGGCTTAACGGGGAGAGAATAACCGAGAGTCAGGAAAGTCACAGATCGGAAAGAGCTCGAGAAAACACTTGCCGAAGGAGATGGAGGAAGAGATAAGGGTTTCCTCCTGCTGCACACTGCACCTCCCCAACGTGATCCTCACACACTTCAGTAATTTAATGACACAAGTAAAACTTACCTCCTCTCATGAAAGTGTTTTTCCAGAACAGCCCGTTGGAAACACTCGTAACCACATGTGCTGGTCCCTGCCTAAGAACGCAGGTGTGGCAGCTTGTGGTGTGTGGTGACCAGTTGCACTTCGCTGGTGCACGGCTTGAGGGGCCAGAGGCCCCACGGCCTCACGCCGTCTGGTGCTCTCTTTGCGCTCCACGGTGCTGCGAAGTGAGATGGAGCCCTTTTGCCAAGCAGGGCCTGTGCTGGAGATGGGCCGGCGAGCACTTCTCTTGCTGAGCGGCTTCTCCTGCAGGTGATTTGTATCTCGGCTCCAGCTCCAAGGCACAAGCCTCAAAGCAGATTTTACTGAGTGTTGCTCAGATAGTGCATAGCTGGGGACACTTTTCCAATTGCATCTACGACCCAGATGTTAGGATCAGAATAAGGCAAACTATTTGAAATATGGGAGGAAACAACCTAGGTTCATAAAATGTTAGTGTTTGCTTATTTGATTACCTAGTTTAATTTTCTCATTTCACAGATGAGGACATTGAGGCCCACAGCGTTAAGACTCTTATAAACTTCATCCCATTTCTTTTCCTCTTCTGAATGTGGTCAAGTTAAAGAGAAAAAAGACTATGGTATGAAAAGGGCAGTTTAATGGCAAAACAGACTACAATCTTTTTTCTTTAGTATTCCTTCAGAAATGAGCCAACTTACACTAGCAGTTCTGGAAAGTGGCTTGGATAGCTCCTCAGTCCAGCCTTGTGGCATTCACGTCCTAGGATCTCGAATACATTTTTTCTGCTTGTCCCCAGCGAGGCAAAAGAAGGACAAGATGTTTGCTGCCCATTAGGTGACGGCTGGGGTCCGAGGGTTCTGAGAGCTCACTGCTGGTGTTCTGTACCCTGGCTGCATGCTGGTGGTGTCAGCGGTTCCTGACCGTTGCTGTCTAATCGCTCATGCCCTCCTCTTGGCAACACTCTTCGGTGAGGGGTGGGGGAGAGGTGGTTTATAAAAGGCCTGTTGATGAGGAGAACACATTCAGGAAGCAACTAAATTTAGGTCTTTTCTTTAACCCAAGTCTTTTCCCTCTGAAAGCCCTTTTGAGTCCGTTAGTAGTACTGAGACCTCCAGCAGTCACAGGTGGTCAGACGTTCCTCCAGCTTGGACCTGCCCTGCCGAGTAGTTGCATCAGCGGCCAAAGATGTGTGTTAAGTTTGGCTCTAAAATGCTAGATGGGTGTGCACACCCCATGTTCTGTGGTGAGAGATTCCCTAAAGAACACTGGTTAGGAGAGTGGTAAGGCTTCGGAGAAGAATCTTTGCTCAACGTTCATATTTTAAAATAAATATTTAAGACACTTTGTGTCAGTCAGAACACTGTTATTGTAAGTCATTCGAAGACAGTCCTTGTGTTCAAGTTATTAAAATGTACTAGGAAAGGGCAATACGCTGTATGTGCTTTGAGTCCAGTAAGAGCGCACTGGGTATTAAGGAGGGGTCTTAAAGGCTGGGCTGGTCAGGGCAGGCTTCCTAGGGCACAGGACGGAACCCTTGATGCACGGGCAGGGTCTCCTCCGGCAGACAGGAAGAGGACATTCGTGGGTAGGCGGGCAGGTGCTGGTAAGGGAAGGGCCTGTGGGAAACCAGCCATTGGCTGGTTTGGCCTGGGCAGAAAGTTGGTATTGGGGAGTAGCAGGAATTTAAAATAGCTTTGGACAAGAGCAGAGAGCCTTGTGTGCCGATGCTGTCCCTGTCCTATGGTCAAGGGGAACAGTTGAAGGGATTCTGAAAAAGACATGGTCCAGGATCTCTTTTAGGAAGACTTTGTTTGAGTCAGGGAAGACTGGTCTCATGATAGAATTTAGGGGAGATGAGAGAAGAGACCAGAATAGGCTCCTTACATAGCTGACCTGCGGGGGTTGGGCCTCTGAATGGAAAGGAAGAGGAAGGTGTGAGAGAAGTGACAAAGGGGACTTCATAGGACTTGTGGTTGAAAACAAGTGGGAAGGGATTACGCGGTTAAGAAGACTGACTGAAAGGCATCAAACCTGTGAGGCAGGAAGAACGTCAGTGAGAATCTAGTTGCAGTTAGATTACATGGGTTTATTTACTTTTTAATATATTTTATTGATTATGCTATTACAGTTGTCCCATTTCCCCCCCCCCCTTTATTCCCTTCCACCCTGCAACACACCTCCCACCAGCATTCCCCCTTACCCATAGTTCATGTCCGTGGGTCGTACATGTAAGTTCTTTGGCTTCTTCATTTCCTATACTATTCCTGACCTCCCCCTGTCTATTTTGTACCTACATTTATGCTTCTTATTCCCTGTACCTTTTTCTCCATTCTCCCTGTCCCCACTGGTAACCCTCCATGTGATCTCCATTTCCGATTCTGTTCCTGTTGTTTGCTTAGTTTGTTTTTGTTTTTAGGTTTAGTTGTTGCTAGTTGTGAGTTTCTCATTTTACTGTTTATAGTTTGTTTTGTTTTTTTTAAGATTTTATTTATTTATTTTTAGAGAGAGGAGAAGAGGAGAGAGAGGGAGAGAAATATCAATGTGTGGTTGCCTCTCACATGCCCCGTACTGGGGACCTGGCCTGCAACCCAGGCATGTGCCCTGACTGGGAATCGAACTGGCGGTGCCCTGGTTCACAACCCACGCTCAATCCACTGAACTACACCAGCCAGAGGGCTGTTTATAGTTTTGATCATCTTCTTTTTCTTAGATCTAAGTCATTTTAACGTTTCATATAATACAGGGTTGGTGATGATGAACTCCTTTAACTTGACCTTCTCTGGGAAGCACTTTATCTGCCCTTCCATTCTAAATGATAGCTTTGTTGGATAGAGTAATCTTGGATGTAGGTCCTTGCCTTTCATGACTTGAAATACTTCTTGCCAGCCCCTTCTTGTCTGTAAGGTTTCTTTTGAGAAATCAGCTGACAGTCTGATGGGCACTCCTTTGTAGGTTACTGTCTCCTTTTCTCTTGCTGCTTTTAAGATTCTCTGTTTATCCTTCATCTTGGGTAATGTAATTATGATGTGCCTTGGTGTGTTCCTCCTTGGGTCCAACTTCTTTGGGACTCTCTGAGCTTCCTGGTCTTCCTGGAATTCTATTTCCTTTGCCAGATTGGGGAAGTTCTCCTTCATTATTTGTTCAAATAAGTTTTTAATTTCTTTCTCTTTCTCTTCTCCTTCTGGCACCCCTATGATTTGGATGTTGGAACGTTTAAAGTTGTCCTGGAGGTTCCTAAGCCTTTCCTCGTTTTTTTTTGAATTCTTGTTTCTTCATTCTGTTCCAGTTAAATGTTTCTTTCTTCCTTCTGCTCCAAATTGTTGATTTGAGTCCCAGTTTCCTTCCCTTCACTGTTGGTTCCCTGTACATTTTTCTTTATTTCACTTTTCATAGCCCTCACCTTTTTCTCTGTTTTGTGACCATACTCAACCATTTCTGTGAGCATCCTGATTACCAGTGTTTTGAACTCTGCATCTGATAGGTTGGCTATCTCTTAATCGCTTAGTTCTATTTTTGGAGCTTTGATCTGTTCTTTTATTTGGGCCATTTTTCTTTGTCTTGGTGCCCCTATTACATTGTGAGGGGTTGAGCCTTAAGTATTCGCCATGGTGGGATAACCCTGCATTGTGGCTCTGTATGTAGGTGAGGGATAAGAGGGAACAATGACACTTGCTGGGCTTTGGCCAGCTTTCAGTCACTTCCTCCACTACCCACAAGCAAATTGGGCCTTTCTGGTGCTTATTCCTGGGTGGGTGAGTGGGTTTGTGCACATTCTAGGACCCCATGGATCTCTCCAAGGAACTCTTCTGTGAGGCTGGGAGTTTCTCCCACTGCTGCAACCTCCACAGGTTTTTATAGCCAGAGGTTTTGAGGCTTTGTTTCCCCACACTGCTACCCTGGTTTGCGTGGTCTGTCTCATTCCCCAGTTGCTCCTCCCAGTTTATCTGCACGCAAATGTGGGACAGCCTGGTCTGCCAGCTGCCACCTTGCTGCATATCCTCTCCACCCGGCTGCCTGTCTCTGCCCCTCCTACTGGTCTGGATGAATGTTTCTTCTTTAACTCCTTGGTTTCAGACTTCATACAGTTCAGTTTTCCAGCAGTTCTAGTTAGTTTTTGTTTTTAAATTTGTTGTCCTTGTTTTGGTTGTGCGAGGAGGCAAAGTGTGTCTACCTACGCCTCCATCTTGGCCAGAAGTCTCAGAGTACATGGGTTTAGAGTGGACCGAGTCCACGCCTCTCCTGTGGTGCTTTGTGGCTGAGCCCAGAGAAAGGAGACACAAGAGTTCGCACACTGAGGAGTAGTGAGGAGGGAGCCGCCAGCTGTTGAAGGTCTCAGTGAGGAGGTGCCTGTAGAGTCAGACCTGGGCTCCATCGCTGACGGGGCTGCTGAGCCTGCTTTCTTTTCTGTGAAATGGGGTAATGGAAAAGCAGCTAGTGCAGTGCTCTGTTTACAATTGTTATTTATCAGTGTGTGACTTTAAATGGGTATTGCAAAGGCTGTCTCAGTCGGGCAATTGCAAAGCACCCGCACTTAAAAAGTTTCTGTTGCATGCCAGGCACTGCTGTGTATACTCCGGATAAGTCATTGAGCAGCACCTTAGAGCGTAGGATGAGCAGACGTGTAAGCACACAAACAGTGGAGGTGTGCACAGGGTTCAAGGCCGGTTCGGGAGAAGCGGTGCCATCATCCTGAATGTGTGCGGCTCCGCGCTCTGTGCACGTGCTCGCTCATATCAGCCAGTTTTCGTGGCATCTCTGTGTCCCAGTGGATTTTTCATGAGGAATGCCTTTAAAGTGTGTGAATTCTTCATTCTCTGGGTTCTAGTAAGTTTCTGTCAGATGTGTCTATTCAATAACCCTTTATTAGGGTAGAACTTTCGTTTAACTTCTGCAATTTGGTTCCCGCTGCGCAGCCTCTGTCCTCAAGCACGTGGAAGCCTGGACGGGAGGCAGCGGGGGCACAGTGGGTGTGAGCGCTGAGTTTCCACGGTGACTCTCCCTGCGCTGCCTGAAGAACCTCCCTCTGCCTCCACACTATGTGTCTGCTAAGACTGGGGAGCAGCAAGTGAATGAAAGACCTGAAGGAGCGTTTGAGGGCAGTGGTCTGAGGTCCCTTTGAGTCTGGTACCACTTACCCAGCCCCGCTCTCTTGGTAAAAGCAGTTTGGCTTCCTGCTCTGAAGGGAGCAGTCGATGGAGCCACAGGGGATGTGTTGCTACTGCTTTGTGGCTGGTCTTTCTGCTCTTCCTGCCGCAGCCGGTTAGGTCCTTGAGCGTCAGGGGATGTGTCTTCTCTCGGGGCAGTTTTGGCTTTCACGCTCCAGGCTGCCCCCCACCGCTTGCCTTCCATTTCTGCCCGAGCCCTGATGCCTTCTCTGCGTTTTGTCGCAAGAGTCCCTCAAGAAACGCTGTAATGCTTTCAAGACCAGCGGGGTTTTCATCTCCTGAACCAGTCATCAGGAAATCCGCTTTAGGTTTGTAAATGTGCTCACGAGGAATTCAGGAAAAAGTAAGTCTTTGAGTTTAGAAGTGGCCATTGAAGAAATTTATCCTGAGGACAGTGAGACCTCCTTTGTTGGCTGTTGTCTCCTGATGAGGACCCTTCTCATTCAGAGAATCAAGTGTTTTCTGCGCTGGAACAGGCCGTGACATTGTCATTGCCTTCCCGAACCCTGGACCCAGCCCGTCTAGTTCCTGCCCTGATCTCCCCATGACCCCAGCTCCCCATCCTGTGTTGACAGGTTGGACCACGTGATACAGGGATGTCATCCACAGGTAGGCTCCTCTTCTACCTTAAAGAGAGCTATGGGGAGATGTCAAGAGGTGAATTCTAAGGGGGACTAGAGCACCTGAGCTGACACACTTGTGCTCCTGCATTAAGTGCCACCACAGCTTCTCACCGAGCAGGAGCTCACATGCCTGTTTTCTGAAATTGTGTCCCCTGCAGGCAGACTTCCTTGGCAGTGACTTGGTGGAATTGGGCAACCTTAGATTCTCACAGACCCTCCAGTGCCACAGTGGACAGGGTGGTCAGTTCCTTTAACACGGAGTCCTTCAGAGTTTCTGGGCCTGGATGTCAGGTGCACACTTGCCGTGGGCCCGGGTATCAGGTGCACACTTGCCGTGGGCCCGGTATCAGGTGCACACTTGCCGTGGGCCCGGGTATCAGGTGCACACTTGCCGTGGGCCCGGGTATCAGGTGCACACTTGCCGTGGGCCCGGGTATCAGGTGCACACTTGCCGTGGGCCCGGGTATCAGGTGCACACTTGCCGTGGGCCCGGGTATCAGGTGCACACTTGTGGGCCTGGGTATCAGGTACACACTTGCCGTGGGCCCGGGTATCAGGTGCACACTTGTGGGCCTGGGTATCAGGTACACACTTGCCGTGGGCCCGGGTACCAGGTGCACACTTGCCGTGGGCCCGGGTATCAGGTGCACACTTGCCATGGGCCCGGGTATCAGGTGCACACTTGCCGTGGGCCTGACAATCTGGATGTAAGTCATGGCAATCTCTTGAGGTTTTAGAGCAGGGGAGTCAAACTCACTTTCACCGGGGGCCACATCAGCCTTCAGAGGGCCGAATGTCATTTTAGGACTGTACAAATGTAACTGCTCCTTAACTAAGGGCATGGAGCTCGGCGCTGCCGCTAGGTAGAAACAAGGTGCCGGGCCGGATTAAACAAGGGGGAGGGCCTGTGTCTGCCGCCTGTGGTGTGGGGACACTGTTAAGACAGACGTCTTGGCTAGACTCTTCTCCCAGTGCCGAACACTCTTGCTTCCGAGTCTTTCGCTGGAGAAGGCCTCGTGGCGGTTTGTTGCCAGAGAATCAGTTAGAGTTTAAGCTCAAACTAAGGCTGGAGAATCTGGAATCCAGCAGGCATGGCCTGACACCTGAGTTTTTTGATGAAGCTACTGGTCGGTCATTCTAAAAACTGAGATGGTCTTACCTTTTGCCATTTCAGAGCCAAAGGCACCTAGCCCGAGTGAGGGAGAGTCTGATCTCGGCGCTCCTTCCTCCTCAAATCCAGCGCATCACAGCTGAGCCTGGCACTCATTCCCTGGCTCCTGCCCCTCCTGTTTCTGTCAGTGGAGTCACCATTTCTTAAGTGTCCAGCATGAAACTTTGTGGCCATCGTTGCCTCTTCTTTCTTCCTCATAAAAGTTCATGATTAGCAAGAACCCTGGAGGCCTTTTCCCCCTAACACACTGTGTCCCGCTCACACGTTTTCACGTGGTTTGCACACCATCTGTTAAGGACCGCTCACGAGTTTTCTCGCTTTTCACGCGCCATCTGTTATGGACCTTAGGTGTCAACACACTGTCTTGTCCACATCGAATGAAGCGATCTCATTGGTGGAAACCGTGCAGGTCAATCTACGAAAAACTATATAATTGCACGAACCCATAAAGCATTGCAGTTACATTGTATTGTGGTCATTCGAATAGTCTTCGTCTTCAAGTTCCTGGCGTTTTTAGAAATGCCCCCTCTCAGAAAAAGGAAGGAAACCAACGAAACTGATACACTTCTGGAAGTATTTAACGATAATTTATCAGATATTCCCAGTGAGATTGAAGATGCAGATGACTGTTTTGACAATTCCAGAGACGATCTGTAGTTATGATGATTTAAATCACGTGCAGTTTGCCCAAAAACGTGCGGTTCCTGGCATGTGTCTTAGAGATTTCTGTGGGGTATGCAATGTGTTAATAGCTGGTGTGGCGGTTCCTTTGGTAGCAGCCCTGGCAAGGAATTTTCCTTTACCCTCAGTATTCATTCTGGCTCCAGATTCTCTTCTCCCTTCACAATCACACTTGATTTTAGTTTCTTGTGCCACCCCACACATTCCTGTGTCCCTTGAAGTCAATGCTGTAAGATCATTCTGCCCTTGTTTTCTAGCCCTGTCCACTTCATCCTGCGTAAAACAGCTTGGCTTCTAAAACCTTCTGCCATCAGTCTCTGGGCTCCATGCAGCCTCTGGAACTGAGTTCAAGGCTCTTCCCCGCCTGACCTGGAGTGCGCTCTCCCTTGTCACTGAAACTGCAGTCCTGCCGGCCTTTCAAGGTGCAGTTCAGACTGGGAAGCTGATGCGCCTGCCTGTAGTCTCTCGTTTGAAGTGCGTGGTTTGCACTTGTGCTCAGGATGCCGCCATTCACTGTGTGTGCTCTCTGGCCCTTGGACGTACATATTTTTTGTTTCCAGATGAACTGTCAGACGTGGGAACAGCATCTTTTTTCATGTTCTTTTCATTTACTCTGTCTCCTGCCACTCTCTGCCCCATCACTGGCCTGATGTGTTGTTGCTCTGTAAACATTTCTTGATTATATTTGGAGGCAATTAACTCTTTCTCTTTTTTTCTCCCCAACTTCTTGTACTGAAAAAAATTTCAAACATTTCAAACAGTTACTAGACTAGCCCTGACTGGCGTAGCTCAGTGGGTGGGGCATCATCCCACAAACTGAAAGGTCACCAGTTCTATTCCCGGTCAGGAGACATCCCTGAGTTGTTGGCCAGGTCCCTGGTTAGGGGTGCACGAGAGGCTCTCTCGCATCAATGTTTCTCTCCCTCTCTTTCTTCCTCCCTTACCCTCTATCTAAAAATAAATAAATAAAATCTTTTAAAAACAAAGTGGCTAGACTAGTATAGTGAATGACCACACAGCCTTCCTACAGGTTCACCAGGTGACATTGTCGCATTGACTTTATATAAGTAAAGTAAACGCACATGCGCCTGAACTACTTGCCATTTTGTCGCACTCCCTGTGTTTCTTCACCCCCAGCCGTCCCCAGGTGCGTCCTGCCGGTATTGCGCTGTGCGGGCACACCACGAGATGACTCAGAAACTGAAAATCTGTGCAAAAGCATTATTTGACGGGTGCTCTGTGCAAAGCTGTCCAGTTTCAGTTGTCTTTCATAGCTGTATTTTTAATCAGCCGTGGCACATGGCATTTCGTTGTCCTAGCTCCTTCCTTTCCTCTTCCACAACTTTTGTTGCCTTTTGTGATCCTGGTATTTGTGAAGGTTGTAGGGGAATTGGTGTAAAGAGTGCCCTTCAGTTTTGATTTACTGCTTGTTTCCTGTTGCCGTGACTCATACACACTTTCTCCAGGGTTTGGTGGGGTGCTGTCCCTCACGGCTTCGCCATGTGGGGTCCACATTGTCGGTCTGTCCCGCCCCTGGGGCTCAGTGTGATCACTTGGCAAGATACCCGTCAGATTTCTTTGTAAAGATACTTTTCCCTTTGTAATTAGCAATGATCTTGTCGGGGGCTCCTTTGCCTCTTGAGTTCGCAGCTTGTTTCATTGGAGCTGTATCCTGAAGGAATGAGGTCCAGCCCGACAGGAGGGTTGGCCTAGTTGTAAATGAGAAAGGAAGGGGCGGGGAAGAGGCAGACCCTTGTCACGAACTCGTCACAGCTGCAGAACGGGATGCCCCGAGGCTGTTGTACAGGGTCGATTCCCATTCATTCACTTGTTCAGCACGTTTGTGTAGCCCCTCCCACAGGCACTCTGCCAGCACTGAGGGTCCCATGGAGAAGAAGGGGACACAGCACTGGAACAGGATGGACATGGTCACTGCCCCCGTATTGCTTACAGTCTGGCGAAGTAGAGTCCAAAAAGAAACCCACCTCTAGCCTGTATTGAGCACAGTGAAGAGAAGCAGCAGCGTGCTGAGAGCATGGGGCACGTGCACTGACACGGGAAGAATAAGGAACCGGCCCTGTGTTTGCGAGATTGAAGGGAGAAGAGAGTGCCAGGAGAGGGACATTCTTCTGGAGGTCAAAAAGGACATGGAGTGTTCAGGAACCAGAAAGCAACCGAGGCGCCTGGAGCACGATGAGGGTTGGGTCCGAGGTACAGGGATGGAGTCTGCAAGGCCAGGTGGTAGGAGGCCTGACGGCTCCTGGTGAGTGTGAGGGGTACTCGCCTTCTTGTAACGAACCCTCCTTCCAGAGACACCTTGTCACCAAGTTGCATTCGGTGGTATCTTTCCTATAAATGTGCAGGGGCTGTGGATCTGAGAGTCTGAATTTACCAGCGGTTTTGTGCTCCAGAAAAGACCCAGTGTGATATTGTCACCTACGTGTGCGGCCACCATGGAATGGAATCAGAATTCATAGTCCTGGGTTAATCCCAGGCCCATTGATGAGCCTTCCCCTCACTGATAAGACATGGGGCACACACAGCCTTTCCAACTAAAAGCCCTCGTCACCGAGAGGGTTGGGTGTAGATAGGAGATGATGCTTGGTTGTGGGAGCCTCGTTACTCAACAGAAAGGCTGGAGCTTTGAAGGACAGGGCGGGGTGCCCGTTTGGAGCTGCTGGGGAAGGCCTGGCCGCGGTGCCCGACAGTGTCTGGGGGCGGAAGTGCAGCGGAGGGCGCACTGTCCATGAGGGAGGGGAGGCCTGGAGGTGCAGGAGAGCAGTGCGGAAGGGGCAGGCCTGCCGAAGGGGCCGTTCGGCTCCAAGGCCCTCGCTTCACGCTGTGGAACGGGTTGTGCCATCTGGAAGGGTCTTCTGTCTTGGTCTGTACTGAGTGTGCTTAGTCCGTTTTCCTTGCTACCCTAAGGTGGGTCCTATCCTAGGACGTTCTCCGCTCGTCACAGACCCACCACAGTTACATCTGCCGTTCTTGTTTGACCAGCAGCTGTGGGATGCGTGCTGATACCAAGACAAGCCCTTCCCACTGATGCTGCTGCCTTGGTCCTGAACAGCACGGAGCCACCCTCCAGCCCAGCACAGTAGGCCTGGCTCTTGTTCAGGCCTCGGCAGTGTCATTGTTTGCAGTTTACACGATACGTTCTTGGTTCCCTTCCTTTGGAGTTCATTTCATTTCCCCTGCCTGTTTCTGATAAGCCAATCTGCCTGGTTGGACCGTTTGTGAGTGTTGGAAGAAACATTCTGTGGTGCTGGAACACTCCTCTGAGAAGCGGTGGGGTGCGCTGGAGTCCCGGCCTTGCTGCAGCAGGTGGAGCCAAGGACCCTGCCTTTGTCTTCCCCTAAGCTACAGGCAGGCCTTCCTCAGCAGTGTCCCCCTCCCCGACTCAGCCACACAGTTTCCAGCGGCCACATGTAGCGAGTGAGGGGTGAGCCTTTCTCCCTGTACCGTGAGTTTTGTACCTTTGAGAGCTGAGGAGGAAGGCAGCAGAAAGTGCTCGGCCTGCCCTCGGAGAGCCCTCAGAATGCCGGGCGGGGCGGGGGCACCTGCACACACAGCACGAGACCTGGACCCAGAGACCAGAGAGTAAGCGTGACGGTAGGTAGCAGGCCGAGACTCGTGGCCCTGACCCGTTTCCGATGCAACAGAAAGAGAACAAGCACGTGAGGAAGTGCACAGACCTGAGGGGACGCCCTCCCCTGGTGACTGTGCAGGGAAAAGGGGTGTTTGGTGTGGGCAGGTGCCTGACTTGTCTTGACAGGTTTAGGATTGTGAGTTAGTTAGGGCTTCCAAGAATTCCTTCAGCTGTTTTATTTTATTTTTTAATATAGTTTATTATTTATGCTATTATAGTTGTCCCATTTTTCCCCTTTATTGCTCTCCGCCTTGCACACCCCTCCCACCCACGTTCCCCGCCCCCCCTTTCAGTTCCTGCCCATGGGTCGTACATATAAGTTCTTTGGCTTCTACATTTCCTATACTATTCTTCACCTCTCCCTGTCTATTTTGTACTTACAATTTACGCTACTTATTCTCTCTGCCTTTCCCCCCTCTCTCCCCCTCTTACTCCCCTACTGATAACCCTCCATGTGATCTCCATTTCTGTGATTCTGTTCCTATTCTAGTTGTTTGCTTAGTTTGTCTTTGTTTTTGTTTTAGGTTCAGTTGTTAGTGACTGTGAGTTTGTTGTCATTTTACTGTTCCTATTTTTTATCTTCTTTTTCTTAGATAAGTCCCTTTAACATTTCATGTAATAAGGGCTTGGTGATGATGAACTCCTTTAGCTTTACCTTGTCTGGGAAGCACTTTATCTGCCCTTCCATTCTAAATGATAGCTTGGCTGGATAGAGTCATCTTGGATGTAGGTCCTTGCCTTTCATGACTTGGAATACTTCTTTCCAGCCCCTTCTTGGCCTGCACGGTTTCTTTTGAGAAATCAGCGGACTGTCTTCCTTCAGCTGTTTTATACCGCTAACCAGTGGTTCCTAATGAGTTCTGATAATGTGCGTGTCTAGAGCAGGTCACAGAGATGATTGTTTTGATCAACTGTTGACATGCAAGGTCAGGCTGCAGCCTCCAGCATTGGCATCTGGGTACATCAGTGACTGATGTTTCTGAAAGGGTGAGAGTCCCCTTGTGGCCCTGTTTGTTGTCCCTGCCCAGGGCAGGGGTAGGACTCAGGCAGGTAGTGGAGAGGCTCCATTAACCAAAAGGATAGTGTTGATTTTGATGCATGGGCGTTTTTTACTTTGTTAGTATCGTTACATTAAATTATTCTTTCACCTGCCCTTGAGAGGATACAGACCTGGGTGCTTGCTGTTCACGTTTGTGCTTTGAGTCCTATTAAAACGCACAGCCAAGGCCTCTGGCTGCCGTTTTGTGTCCCCGCGTGTGCGCTGTTCTCAGCTGGTCTGCCCAAGACTCCTGAGCACCAGCCCTCACCCCCCACGTGGCCCCGTCTCCTCTCCAACAAGGTGGAAGAAGCTCACGAACCAAGAGCAGCTTGCCGAAGGGCAGGTGGCATTGCCGGGAAAAGAACTCGTGGGGAGAAGAGGGTGGTTCACAGAACAGCCACAGCAGACGGTAAAGGAGACTTCAGCTCTCCTTGCGGGAGTTAGAGGTAGACATTGTCTCTGACACTGAGGAGGTAAATACGTTCAGAAACCAAGGGACGGTGGTCCCCTTTCACGACCCTGAAGGTCAGGCGTCTCTGGCAATGAACACTTGCCATGCATTCCTGCCGTGCTGAGACACAGCAGCTGACAGAAGTGGTGCCCAGCCTCTCGAGCCAGCCTCGTGCAGACCGTCTGCCTGGTGCAAGGGGACTGGCGAAGCTCTGCCCAGTCTGGGGACGGAAAAGCTCCACTTGCCGCCACGGAGGAGGAAGAGGAGGACAGTGGAGTCCTGGGTCTCGCGGAGCATCGTGACGAGGCTTTCAAGGCTAAAGCAAACTGAGCCGAGTCAGCCCGTGAGGAAGACAGAGCTGCTGCGCTGTCACGAATGCCCTTTCAGATTTTGCTCGTGGATCTCTGAAAACCCGGATTGTGATCATTTTAAGCCCAGGCCCCTTGGACGCTGCAGCTCTTTTCAGTTTTTGCTTCTACGCAAATCATACTTTGCAGCTAATTACGCTGAGGAAGCCTGGGAATACAGTGTGAGTGAAAAACAGCTCTGTGGGCAGGACTGGCTGCCCGGTAGACCCTCGGGGGATTTCTCCTGAAACGGTCAGTGCGAAAGACCAGTTCCTCTGTGCTCGGCTCCGGAACCGATAGATGACGACGCGCTTCTACTTCGGGGTGATCAGAGCAGAAGCGACACTAGGTGCGCATCACCTGCGTGTTTGAACATGGGATGAGAGCTCACGTCTGTTGGCAGACGCAGGTGAGACAGGTTGAGGAGGTGGGGGACCGAGAGATGCAGGCTGTTCCCCTGCTTTGAGGGGCTGACGGCCCAGTGCAGGCGATGGCACAGGCTCTAGAAAGAAGTCTGATCTAGCCACGCGGACTAGTTACCCAGCCACAGTGGCTGGCTGACGGGAACCCACGTCAGTCCGTCAGCCACGTGAGGCGCTCGGGTAGAGGGTCTGCTCCCAGTGGCTTTTAGTGTTTGTGAGATGGCACTGGCTGTCAAGGCAAGAGCTGCTTATTACAGAGTTTTGACTTCGCTGTTTCTTTTCTGTCCTGCTTTTCTGGGCCCTGAAGTGGCATGGCGCGTTGATACTGGTGCGTGTGCGTGCTACCGTGACTCCTTAAAGTGTGCCAGCTGCTACAGACGTGGGCCTTTTAAAACCAAGTACTTTCAGTGACTGATTTTCTCCAACCTTTATAGAGTTCTCTTTGTTTATGGTGAATTAAATGATAAGATTCTTCTGAGTAGCTTAACGCAAGCCATAGGTTGCTTGCCCTGTACTCTCTCCCTGTGGTATGAGTATTGTGCCACGTTCACTACAAACGGGCAGAGAATGCCAGATTCTTGGAGAAAACAAGGTGCTAATTGAAATGTCTTCAGCAAATAGAACGGGCAAGTGGAAGAGAGGACGGGGAGCAGATGGGGTGCACAAGTCATCCTGCCCTGAAAGTGAATGGTGGGACCAGGGGCTGGGAGGGGGAGGTTCTGGTGGGGGGGGGTTCTGCTTGTAAGGAAACCCCACTGCCAGGGCAGCACTTCTTCCTCTTGGGACGAGCATGTTCTCTTCTAGTGGGGTCTGTAGGTCGCTGTTATTGAACACAAGCTCCGTGCCAACCCTTTCTTGGTGGCACCAAATATATCTTGGTAGATTTGGCCTCCGTGGTTAAAACTTCACAAACCCCGCTCTGGGGTAACCTGAACAAGCTGTTACTCAGTTTCCCATCACTGCCTGAACCTCGGGCTGGTAGCATGCCTGCGTCCCAGGTGAGGCAGATGGTCAGGGGAGGGCCGTTCTCAAAGTCGTGGCTCTCGCAGGGCCCTGGATTGAGCACACCCGTTTGTGGGCCTGGTTTCCTGCAATCACTGCCCTTTATCTCCATTCCTCCTTTTGCACTGCAGACTCGGGCCTGGTTGTCCCAAGTGTCTCCTATGAACTGCATAAAAAGCTGTTGTCTGCAGCCGAAAAGCACGGCCTGACTTTGGAGCGGAGACTGGAGATGACAGGTGTGTGTGCCAGTCAGATGGCGCTGACTCTGCTCGGAGGACCCAACAGGTAAATGCCTCCGGATCAGCAGCGGCCAGGTGCAGGTTGATGCTGCTCTGCCTGGCCCCGTCACGGTGCCTCACACAGAGGAATCCATTAGCTGCTGCTGCTCGTCTCATGGAAACACCTTTATGGAGTCACTTTCCTAGATGCTGGAGGGTTTTGTTTGTCTCTCTAACCAGCCTCCTGGACATCCTCATTCTTCTCCTAGTTAGCCGCCCTTTGACAACAGTTGCTGACTGTCAGAGGCCTGCCTTCTAAGAACCTGCAGAGACCCAGCCTTTGGTACCTGTCATTCCAGGGGCTGGGGTGCAGACCTCTCCTGAGTCCCATAGTCAAAGGCCTCCAGAGCCACCCTGACAATTGGCCGGGAGAGCTGGAGCCTGGCACCTCCCCACTTGCCCTTTTGGTTCATGTAGCAGGGCATTTACTGATTCTCTGTACTGGCCTTGTGCTAGGGCGGGGGATACCGGGCAGAATAAAACACAGCTCTTGCCTGCAGTAACCTCGTGAGGCCTCCAGAAAGCACCATGCTGTGGTAGAGGAAACAGAAGGTTCTCCAGCAAGCCACATTGTTTCCATTCCCGGATGAAGAAGCCAGTCGCCCTTCCTAGAGCAGGGCATCCAGGCTGAGTCACCCTGCAGAGCAAGGCGGGATTAGCAGGCCGCGGGAAGAGGGAGAGCAGCCTAGGTCTGGGGAGTCGCATGTGCCAAGAGCATAGAGAATTGAGAGAGCGTGGCAGTGCTGGGGCCGTGAGTCACTCTCTGTGGCTGGCAGGTAGAGCCTCGGTGCAGCTGAGCGGTAGGAGCTGTGGGAGGGGTTTCAGTGGGGCCGTGACATGGTTTTACCGAGATGACTGTGGTTGAGTGGGTGGTGTGGAGGCAAGACTGGAGGCACCCTGTGACAGAAAACTCAGCAGCCAGGGAAATAGGCACCGGAGAAGGGGAGTTGGGTGAGGGTTTTTGTTTTTTCTTTTTTTAAGATGAAATCAACAGAGCAGGGTCATTGAATGAGTGTGGGAGGTGATGGGGAGTGGCTACCTGGTCGGACAGTGATAACATGACCTGTGATGGGGACACGGGGAGAGAAGCAGGTGTGGAGGGAATGGTGGGGCCTTGTGTTGAATATGTTAAGTTTGAGAGACCTGTGAGATGCCCGATAGACCATTAGCATCTGCATCTGAGCAGAAGACGTCAGCTCGCAGGTGGTGTAGAATAGATGAGGTCCTGTCAAGAGACCGTGTACAGGGAGGGAGGGCCTGGGATGGAACTCTCGGAACGTCGCAGTAAAGGCATGGTGAGGCGATGAGCCTTCCAGAGCGGCTGAGAGGAAAGCCGGCGAGGTAAGGAAACCGAGAGGACAGCACTTCAGAGCCCAAGGAGTCGTGTTTGAGGGGTGAAGGAGTGGTCAGCAGCGGTCCTGCTGAGAGGCGAAGCGGAGGTAGAGCTGACAGGTGTCTGCTGGGTTTGTCTGCAAAAGGAGGGCAGTGGCGGCCTTGTGGAGAGCGGGGTCTGAAGTGACCCCAACTGGGTGTGAGGTTCCCTTTCTTGCTCCTCTGTTCCCCGTGCTCTGAGGGGCTGTGGGTGTGTTCAGTCCTCCTCGCCCCTGATTCAGCCTTGCAGAGCCGATGGAGAGCAACCCCCCTCCCCCACCCAAAGAAAGGAACATCGCCAGCTGCCTGCAGACAGAACACCGGGCCCTTGGTCCTGGTGACAGCCACAACCTCCCCCCGAAGTGGCCATTGGGGCAGCCCCTGGAGTAAGTTCTTCTGGGAGTGTTTGAGGCCACTAAGTGGCTTCCCAGAAACAATAGTTTTGGGGCAGGAGCTGAATGTCCCCCCCAAAGTCCTGCTCCTCCCAAGCCAGCTTCTTGGGATTGGCTGTCCTTGTGCCTCTGTGAACTCTTAGAAAGGCCGTTTCCTGCCCTTTGCAGCAGCTGCTGGCTGTCCTTTGGAAGAGATTACCACGTTAGCTGTCGTTTTCATGCATGTCAAGGATCACACAGGGCCTCACTGCTTTCACACCGGCGTTGAATTTGATACTCGTAGCTTCTCCTCGAAGGTAATAGCCCAGTGTTTTAAGATGAGCCAGCTGAGGCTCAGAGAGCTAGAGCTGAGAGACTTGCCCACGTGAGCCCGCATGCATGAGGTGCACCAGGTCTCCAATCCAGATAGTTCTGTTTCCAGGGCCTGTGCTCTGCCCCCTGCTGCTGAGTGTGTGGGTGCCAGTCTGCTTTGACACCTCTGTGAGAGACTCTGGTTAGGAAGCAGACACGGGTGAGTCGTGTGCCAGAACTGGGCAGGGTCTGTCTGAAGGAAGTACTCCTCATATTTCCTTAAGATGCGGACATAGTGGGGGAAAGGAATGGGGCAGATTTATTTGGGGGGCAGGAGTTTCCCCTCTGGCTTGACTGCAGCTGTCACGTTCAGCTGGGGGACCGATAAGTGACTGTTGCTGCACCATCCCAAGCAGGGTCCTAAGTCTGTATCTTGCTGTACACTCCCCTCCCTTCCTGCCCTGGGACGGATCGCACTGCCTGTGAGTAAGGCACAGCTCCCGGGTAGTCCTCCAACCTTACCTGTGGCTTCTCTCAGACCTGAGAGGCCTCAGCTCTGAATGGCAGGAGACTGAAAGTGATGGCATCAGGCAGTGGGTGTCCAGGGCAACTGCCAGCCTAGCGGGCCAGCAAGCCCAGCCTGCTCCCTCTTGCGATCAGCACTGTAGCAGTGCCAACACCCAGGGGCCCTCTGTGTCGCATCCACACAGCGTCCTGTGCAGCAGGTCCTGTCCGTACCCACAGCTCGGTGAAGAGAGCTTGGTCTGGCGGCTGAGTGAGGATGGTTCAGAACCATCCTGTGTGGTGCTTGCTGTGAGTTTCTTAGGAGCCGAGCCAGAGTAATCCTAGAAAAGGGGAGCCTTGAGCTGGATCTCAAAGAAAAGGTGGGCTTCCTGGGCAGGTGCACAGCGTGAGCAGAAGCAAAAAAGAGCTCTAACAGTATGGGCGAGAATGAGACCAGACCTGCCGCCGGCAAGCAGGCATGTGGGGAGGGGCATAAGAGGGCTGGGGGTTGGTGGGGGGAGCCTGCCTGTACAGAGTTCGGGTCTAGGAGTCCACACTGTGAGGGCAGTGAACGCTCTGGGTCAGAAGCAGTGTTCTGTGGAGCAGGGACTGGGTGATCTGCCCAGCGAGAAGGTCAGCCGGCGAAGTGCGGGACACCCTGCAGACCTGTCTTGCAGTGGGTTTTGGCCCCTCTGGAACCGCGGGTATCGGGAACTCCTGAGAGCAACAGGTGCGAGGCACTCACTTGGTTTAGGGTGCAAGGGGTTGACACGTCTGCGACTGAGTCTGCTTCTTTGCTTTTGTCCCAGGTTGAATCCCAAAAACGTTCACCAGAGGCCTACTGTGGCTCTGCTGTGTGGGCCCCACGTGAAGGGGGCTCAGGGTATCAGCTGTGGAAGGCATCTAGCCAACCATGATGTCCAGGTCATCCTCTTCCTGCCCAACTTTGTCAAGATGCTAGAGTCCATCACCAACGAGCTGTCTCTCTTCAGCAAGACCCAAGGCCAGCAAGTGTCCAGCCTCAAAGGTGAGCACTTGCCGGGGGCTGGGCTTAGGCCACCTCCCTCCTCAGTAGTTTGATGGTCTGATGGTGCCGCCCAGTGGTGACAGGTGGAAAAGCGTCATGAGTATAAAGTGTGTTCTGCTTGTGCAACTGGGAAATAACTTTGGTGTTGACTTGCCTACTTCCTGTCCTTTTCACCCGCACTGTCCCGCACTCACATGGAGAGCTGGGGACCCGTTTATTCACTTCACAGATGTTTATGGAACAGGCACTCTTCCTGACACTGGGGATAGGGCAGCAGGGTTTTTTTCCCCTTAAATCCATGCTTCCGTGAATCTTAACATTCAGGTTCGGACAGATGAAGAGACTAGTGAGTAACATTTCTGTTAGGTCAGGTGACAGTGTTACGGAAACAGACAAAGCAGGGAAGAGAGGAGAGAGTGCGGGAGGGTTGGGTGAGGAACAGCAGACTTGGGTACTGCAGGGTCGGGCTGTAACAGGCCTATGGGCCCCTCGAAGGGCTTGAACTCTGACTAGGATGAGGTAGAAGGTCCGTGGGGGAATGAGTAGAAGAGAGATGTGATCCAGCTCAGGCTGCACATGGTCACTCTGGCTGCTGCCTGAGAGTAGACTAGGCTTACAGAGGGATGTTAAGAGGCTGCCATGAGCCCTGGCCGGTCAGAGCGTTGTCCCACTCACCAAGGTTGCAGGTGTGGTTCTCAGTCAGGTCAGAGCACACACAAGAATCAACCGGTGGATGCACAAAGAAGTGCAACACAAGTCAGTGCCTCTCTTGCTAAGTAAATAAATGTTTTGTTTTGTTTTTAATTAAGAAATGTATTAAAAAGAGGCTGTTGTGATAAACTGGTAGCCGAGACTGGACGTGGTGAAAGGTGGTTAGAGTCTGGATCAGTTTTGAGTACAGAGTGTACGGACTGGATGGAGGTGATGAGGGAGGAAGTCAAGGGCCACTCCAGGGCCTCTGGCCTGAGTGACTGGAAGGATGGGGGTGGCATCACTGAGGTGGGAAGACTCTGGAGGAGAGCAGGAGCTCAGCTGGAGCTGCCGCTAGATCTGGAAGTGGGACTGCTGGTTGATGTGTGGACATGCCTGGAGTTAAGGGAAGGGATGCGGTGTGTAGCATCGTCATGAACTTGGGTAAGACCTCTCCTAGGAAGAGAGAGGAGGTAGAGAAGTCGGTAGACTGTTTGTTTAGAGTCAGGGAGTCGTCAGAGAGCAGCTGAGGATGCAGGGAAGACGTGGCCAGTGAAGGAGGAGACCCAGGAGAGGCAAGTGCCTGAAAGGCCAGTGAAGAGAGGGCGCATGGTGAGCTGTGTGAGCAAGATAGTCTCGGTTAAGTTCAAGTGGTGACTCAGAGTCGACCGCTGGGTTTAGCCGTGTGGAAGAGCAGCTTCGGGTGGAGTAGTGGGGGAGGCACGATTGGAGTGGGTCTAGGTGAGAATGGGGAGAAGTGGAGAGAACGTGTATGTCCCAGAGAAAGGGTTTTGCCAGGGGTCAGTTGGTGAGTTGGGGCCAGGGCCTGAGCCAGAACTTCAGTTTCCTGTCTCTTAGGCCAGGTACCTGTGGGTACAGACACCCTGGGGCCCTGTCCTAAGGAAGGAAACCGTGGGCCTGTCATTGAGAAATAGCATTACTTCAGGCTGAGAGCTGGGAAGGGGGCCTGCTATGGGTTCCCCTCTTGAAATCTGTAACTTGATGCCCATCTCAAACAGCTCTTTCTCTGGCTGTCCCAAAGGCGCTCTGCCCCAGCCGTGCCAGGAGGCGAGCACACCTGAGGATGCCAACCCTAGGGCTTGGTCTGATTTTATTTTCTCAGTTTAATCTTAGCCTCGGCAAGAGTTACCTGCTCTCACACTGTCCCAGTGGCCTGGTTAGAGCAGAGAAGCCTTGTCAAATGCCTGAGAGAAGCAGTAGGTTCCCTCCGCATTCTTAAGGTTGGGCTGCAAGGACGAAGGACCCGTTTCAGTGAAGGGGCCACCTGGGTTCTATTCCCAGCCTGGGTCCTCTGCTTAGAGGGATTTTCAGATGACACTCTTTTTGCATTTGCAGATCTGCCCACTAGCCCCGTGGACCTGGTGATCAACTGTCTGGATTGTCCCGAGAACGTCTTCCTGCGGGATCAGCCCTGGTACAAGGCAGCTGTGGCTTGGGCCAACCAGAACCGGGCGCCAGTACTCAGCATAGACCCTCCCGTGCATGAAGTTGAACAGGGCATCGATGCCAAGTGGTCACTGGCTCTGGGCCTGCCTCTGCCGCTGGGAGAGCATGCGGGCCGCGTCTACTTGTGCGACATTGGCATTCCCCAGCAGGTGTTCCATGAGGTGGGGATCAACTACCACTCACCCTTCGGCTGCAAGTTTGTCATCCCACTGCACTCTGCCTAGAGGGGCTCTGGACAGGCTGGACCCTGCAGTCCCCTGCTGCTTCTGACACTGACCTTGACAACGAACGCCTTAAGGATGTGAAGCTTCGTGGACCTTGTTAAATTTTTCTTTTGGGTTCATTTCTTTTGTGAGAGAACAAATCATATTTAAAGCTGACCTGTCACCTGCCCTTCGCCAGGAAAGGCTTTCCCACTGGGTGTGTGACAGGTAGCAGGCTGAGCGCTCAGTGGCTCCAGGCATCTCTACACTCGACCCCCTGCGTGGGGTTTTGTTTACAGACGTAGGCAGCTCACAAACTGTGTTTCAGGTTTACAGCCACTGGGTCTGGGCCAGCACCTTGCGGAGTGGGGCAGGGCCTGTTGGAAGTTTTGCTACTTCAGTGCTGGTGGCTTGGTGTCCCCTTCTCTGATCACACACAACAGGCTGTGCTGCAGCTGTCCACTAGAGGGCAGACTTGTGCTCCCCATTCATTTGAGGGCTGTGGGGCCTCCCCTTGACCCCACCACAAGTTGATTTGGAGGCGTTGGCCCTTTCTCTTGAGCTGATCCAAGTTTAAGACTGGGATTTTTTTCCAAGGGTCCTTCCTCCTTTCTACAGTGCTCTGAGAGACAGGGCAGGGGGTGGCATCAGTGCCGGGGTTTTACGTTGTATTTGTCTTCAGCCCAGGTAGTGTGAGGTTATGTTACTGTAGAACCACAGTGCCCATCTTGCCAGCAGTGTCCCCCAACCCCGCACCCTGCCTAGCTGGGGGCTGAGCCTTTTCTTAGTCTGGGACCAGGCCCCTCAGGCTGCAGCTTTAATGTTCAGTATTGGGGAGGCTGGGGGGCCTGGTGCTGAGCCACAAGAGGCTCCCTGGTGCTTCTGTCCTTGGCCACCACTCCCCCCACCTCCTTTTCTGCACATACCCACACTATTTTGTTCCCTTTGCCCTTCTCCTGAAATGATCCTCTGTAGCTGCACATCCCTCCCTTGTTTGAACCCTTTGGTTGTCCACTCTACCTGAGTAGGCTTGGGGCCAGCGCCCTATCTCAGAGATGCCAAAATGAGGTTAGTTCTGATGAGCCAGCTGGTGGGGCTCAGCCAGAGGAACACACTGCTGCTCAGCTGTAAGGCACTAAGCCCCTGGACCTTTGTTGGCTGAGGCCCTGGGAGCTGGTAGAACAGGAGCCATGCCCTGGAGTTCCTGACAGCTGCCCTTGCAGAAGACTTGTGAGGTAAAGCCTTTCTCAGGGCTCGTTTCCCTTCTGCTCTGTGCCTGTGCACTCTGCTTAAAGGGGTGAGTGGGAAGGCTCACCACGGGTTGTGGACCAGGGCTGTGTGTCCATCTCCTTACGGGGCATGGCCAGGACAGGCGCCGCAGGGCAGAGAGGGCTGGCCCCTCTTTTCCTCCCGTCCTTCAAGTGTTGTCTCCAGCAGTGGGAGGGGGCCAGAGACAGCCCTGTGCTGTGTGTCCTCCCTGAGCCTCTGCTCACTCTCGGGGCCTAGCAGCTCCCAGACGGGGCCCCTCTCTCCTGGGGGGCAGCGCCATAGTCTGAGGAGTGGTGCTGGATTCCAGGCACTTTAGTGGGCAACTGGTCAACAGGTTCTCGGCTGCCTGTTAACGTGCGTAGGTTCCTTGAGTGGGTAGAGTGGAAAACAAGCTAGGAGAACCATGGCCCAAGAGACTCCTCACTCCAGTAAGCTGGGGGGTGGGGGATGATGGCCTTGAGGAATCACTGGGAATTTGTGCCCACGTTCTTTTCTTCCCTGGTGGCACTGGAGCCTCCTCGCGCCCTTAGCCTGGGCCTTCCCCAGTGGTACTATATATAAGCATGATTCCTCCTGCCATGCCACGCCCAGTCCCCAAGGGGCCCCAGTCCTGTGGTCAAGAGGATCACTCATGCAGCTCTTGGGGAACGAAAAACCAGCACTAAAATAAAGCTGAATGACAGTCCTGTCTCTGGTGCATTCTGCTCTGTAGGCTGCAGGGAGGTACTGCCACCTGAGACCTAGGAGTCATACTTGTCCTAGGCTTAAAAGGGCTGGGACAGGTAAAACCAGATGCTGCCTGGTGAGCCACAGTGGGGTCTTCCCCCACACTCCTTAGAGCTGAGGGATACAAGTGCCCTCTAGGACCGTTCGGCAGGCCTGCCACTCAAGGCTAAAAATTGCTCTCCTGGGTGCAGAAGACCACCCCAGCTTCTGGTCTGTGCCTGGCCCAGTTCACACTCAGCTCTCCACAGCTGAACTGCTAAGAAAGACTTTATTAATGAGACAGGGGAGGCTGGAGGCAAGGAGCCCGGAGACACACTGGTACCAGGGGTTACAAACAGTAAGAAACACTTTATTATAACTTTACAACATATAAATAGCTTGGGTCAAATCTGTGCTTTCTGGCAGCTGGGCATCGCACCTCTGCCCCTGCAGGCACCTGCCTTCCTTCACATTGCACTGTTCGCTGGGCAGCTCTGGCCCTGGGGCCCGATGGTCAGAGGCTGGAGAAAGGGGGCCGGGCAGCCCAGTCCCACTCTCCGTCTCCCCCTCCTCGTGCAGTTGCCTGTGCCTGTCATCTGCTGGGGTTGCGGCTGGTGTGGAAGGACCGCTCCTCGGGGGTCAGGCCAGCAAAGAAGGGGTGCAGCAGGGCCTCCGCCAGTGTGATGCGCTGGGCAGGGTCAAACTCTAGCATCCTCCTCATCAGGTCAAACAGCTGCACGTGCTCCGGGGTGTCTTGGAGCATGTAACTCTGCTCAGGGACACAAGGCGCCTCAGTGTGACGGCAGGGGCATGGGAAGTCTTGCTGCATGGGTTGAGGAGGCAGTGAAGCCTCCTGGAGGGACTGCATCTGCCCTCTTGGACAGTGAGTGGCTCCTTTCTTTTCATGCCTGTTAGAGCATTTTGCTCTGTACGTGTCAGGCTACTGGGTGTCTTGCTGGTTTCGTGCCTCTGTCCCCACATGCAAAGTCCTGACAGATGGGTAGAAATCACCTCTGCGAGATTCACTGTCCGAGCACGGAATGCAGTTGACAGAGGCTTCCTGGGGCATGTCTAGGTCTTCCCTCCCCCCTCACCTCGGTCCTGCCTAGTTCTTCCCAAAACAGAGAAGACGGGGCAGGAAGCGGCAGGGTCTCTGACACTTGGCTCTTCTGGTGCTCCCCAATTACATTCCTGGTCACCCTGTCAGGAAGGGGGAGGGCTAAGAGCCCCTCTGGAAGAGGCCCTACTGCCACTGCCCAGCAGCTTTGGGTGCAGCCCCCCACAGAGCTGGAGCAAGGGGGCAGCCTTCAGTTGCCTGGCCTGTCCCTCTGCTGTATGTGTGCCCAGTGCCTGGGGTCTCCTAGGCATGAGTTGAGCTGGGGAAAGCCAGAAACTGACCTTCAAAGGTTTGCAGTTCTCCTTCACATATCGGCCATCGGAGCTGTTCTCGTCCCAAACCAGGCCCCCTTTGTAGAAATATTTCTGCTTCCTGAAAATGAAGGGACGGAAGGGGTCAAGGTGGAGGGGGGGCAGGTGGGGGTGGGGAGAGCAGCAGCCTGAGGGATGGCAGCAGAGCCAGATGGAATCCTGGACTGACCCAGCAGGGCAGGGAGATCCGGGCAGTGGGCTGGTCAGGCTGCCCGGAAGGGGGCACCAGGAAGGCAGCTGTGAGCCCGGGGGGGCCATGGGGCACTCTGCAAGGACTGTGTAGTAGCCTGTTGACCCTCTGCCAAAGATGGGAAGGCCTACGGGCCAGGGCTTCTTACCTGGTGCGGTGGATCATGTGAGATGGGATGGGCCCTAGGATTTTCTCCATCATCACCAAATGCTCTCGGTTTTCGTGGGTCTGTGGAAGATCAGGGATAGAGCACGTGAGGGTCAGCCTCAGCCCCTCAGGGAGGATAGGGGACAAAACATATGGGTAAGTGCCTTCCCAGCCTCTCTGACCTTATGGTAGCCTGCCATCCTTTGCCAGGGATGAAGGCCATGTTTCTTACGCTCCCTGGACCGTTACATGCCCCAGCCCACCCCCACACCCTCACTCATGCTGTGTGTCTTGCCTCAAATGCTCACTGCTCCAGCCCCAGTCCTGCACGCTGGCTGAGCTGCAGACTCCCTGAGCGCTCCCACTGCACTACCTCTGCCTTTCTCTGAGCTTCCACAGCCCTCCAGAGTGAATCTCACACCCTGCTGACTGGTGGGCCTTGGAGGGTCTCCCACACCAGGCCGCTGTGGCCTGCCAGCGTGTGAGCACTCATGGTAGCAGGGTGGGGGTCGGAGGCGCCTTACCTGGAAGAGGGTGAAGCCCCGGTAGTACTCGAACAGGATGCAGCCAATGCTCCAGACGTCACAGGGCTGTGCCCAGCCCAGCTCTGAAAGCCAGAGTGGAAGGAGGCACTGAGACGCAGCTCTGGGTCACGGGGCAGCTGCCACACTGACTGGCAGGACTCTCGCCCAAACCCCAGTACGGGTCCCTTTCTCAGCCAGGGCGGCAACAACAGTGACTCGGGACAGTGGCCCTGGGTGGCAGAGGGGCACATGGCTGCCTCTCTCCGTCCCACCCCCCAGCAATAGCCCACTTCATTTGGAGTTGGGGGCCATGTGACTACTCACCGAGGATCACCTCAGGTGGGCGGTAATGACGGGTGGCCACGATGGTCGTGTGATGCTCATGGTCAAAGGTAGCACTGCCAAAGTCAGCCACTCGGATGCTGGTGTTCTTCACTGACTTCTCCTCACAGCTCTGAGGCAAGGAAGCAGAGCCAGGTCAGCAGTCTCGCACTGGGTGACTCGGCTCTGGAGCAGGGCGTCACCCTCTGCCCACTGATACCTTGTGCTCGTTGTAGAGGGTTTCAAACTCAGAATTCACGAACAGGATGTTCTCTGGCTTTAAGTCTGTGTGGGTCAGCTGGTTCTCGTGTAGAACTGGAGAGGCAGGAGAGGAGGGAAGCAGACCCTCAGAGCCTAGGTCTCCCCGCTGGCTCCTGGGGACCGACCCTCCAAAGCCAGAGACCCTCACCCACGGCCTCGGCAGTGGGCCGAGGAAGCAGATGCAGCTGTGCCCCTGCACTGGCTTCCCTCTCAGAGGCTCTCTGTGCTTAGGGCCTTGGAGGCTTTGAGAGCTTTAGAATATGGAGCAGGACACACTTTCGACTCAAAACACCTCCTCCGGCCTCTAAAGAGGCTCGGCCTCCTCAGCCTGGTCTCTCACCAAAGTGGCAGCACCAGCCCTGGGGTGGTTCCTTCTCCCCAGCAGCAGCAGCAGCAGCAGCATTTGTGGGGCCCAGGGCAAAATGAAAATGCAGGACCCCTTCAAAAATTGAGAGTGTCAAGCTGGTGTCAAAACAACATTAAACCAAGCACAGGGCCACCACTGAAGCCAGCCCTGCCTCCCCTCATCCCTCGCCATAAGGGAAGTCTGCTGCTTTCCTCTAGTCCCTGCCCCGTAAGCGGCGGTGCCTTTCCACTCCCACTTCCAGGCTCCCATCTGGTGCTCAAGACTCTCACAGCAGTGTGGTCCACCACTCCGCAGAGTCTCAGCACACACCAGGCTCCAGGCCATCGCGGAGCAGCTCGCCTTGCTCGGAGTGCTCTTCATCCCCTCCGCCTACAGACCCTGTGCTAGGTTCATCTACCCCTCTCCAGGGAGCCTTCTGTGTCCTGCTCCAACCACCCCCGATCCTGCAGTGCTGAGCCCGGGCACCAAATACACTCTCAAAGCCTAGCAGGCAGAGGGTGTCTGTTGGCCAGAGCTGCTGGTGGGATTCCCCCAGGTCACTTGGACCTTTTCATCCTCGCAGGAAAGTGGGGATGGAATGGGTAGCTAGAAAAACTCCAGAGAACTTTATTTTTTTTCTTCCTGAGTGCGCAGAGGCAGAAGCTGGCTCAGAAGGCCCCCGGAAGAGACTGCACCTCTCCATCGGCACCGAGTCACACCTAAAGGCATTGCAGTCAAGGGGCCCTGGTGCCTCAGGCTCAGCAGAATGGTTAGCAAAGCGCAGGTGACTTTCCAACCGGGCACACCACTCCCCACGAGGTGGACACTCACATCTAAGGGCGTGGCAGAGCTGGTAGGCCATGTGCCGGACATGTGGCAGGGGGTAAGGCTGGAAGTTGTTCTCTTTCAGGAACTCGAAGGTGTTCTTGCCCAGGAGCTCAAAGGCGATGCACATGTGACCATGGAAGTTGAACCAGTCAGACATCAAGACGCACAAGCTGGGGAAGAAGAATGGATGGGCTCAGGCTCTGTGCGGAGGGTCTGCCTCGGCCCCTCCCGGCGATGAAGCCAGTCCCTCCCAGGCCCCTGGGTCACACCCCCTGATGCAGACACACAGGAAGGAAGAGAATCAGCCAACAGCGAGAGTATATCCCGCAGATCGGCTCTCAGCAAGGACAGAAGCTCCCCCTGTGAGCGGTGAGGAGAAGGGCATTCTGGTCCCAGGTCTCCCACCTCACCTACTTATGATATGGGCGTCATCCCGGCATTTCCAGGAAAGAGTGGATGACGCCAGGACACTGCAGGACTAGCAGTGCCTTTTGCAACCCCCAGTGGAGATTCCTGAGTGCAGGGCTCAGCGTCTGTGCCAAAGGCAGCTCTCCTCTGGGTGTGACTGTGAGTCCCAACGAGCTTCCAGCTTGCATCCTGTCTAATGCCCACCACCCCCAGCGAGGCCCTCAATCCACAAAAGCCTGGGAGAACTCAGAGCTGGTCGTGGTGGGCTCCTTCCAGCAAGACCCAGTCGCCCCCTCCCCTGGCTCTAGTGCACGGAGAAGGCATGGTGCCATCCAGGTGAGGGGACGCTGCTGCTCAGCCCCGGGAGCCAGGCTGTTTGGACTGGAGGGGAAGGCGTCCCCAATGAAAGCTTTCCTCCCGTTCCTTGCTGATACTCACAACTTGTTCTCTTTGTCCTTCTCCTTGATTTTTTTGAGAACATTGATTTCTAGTCGGGCAGCCTCCCGGTACTTGCCCACGTTGCGGATGATCTTCAGGGCAACCTGAGACTTCCCTCTGGTGCCGGGGAAGAAAGCAGAGGTGCTCATGAGAAGCTGCCCAGCCCTCGCCCCCCAACCCCAGCCCAGCAACTCCTGGCAGACGCCACCCGGGACTGCAGGGACAGGGCCTCCCCTGGGGAGAGCAGGCACTGGACGCCTAGCCGGTGCCAAGCAACATCAGACCCCTACCCTCCTACCAGCAAGCTCCCTTGGCACCAGCCTTAGGCCTTCATGGGCTCAGCTGTCTGCCAGCTCCAGGGAAGACTGGGCAGAGGAGTAGAGGCCTATCTCACTGACAACACTAGCCCCAGAGTTCACTCAGTAAGTACCAGCCTGTAGGCTAGTAGCCCTGACCCTTGCAGGGCTGTCCCACACAGAACCCTCTGGTGGCACCTCTTGACCTTCCTGAGCATGTCTGCAAAGTGTGGGCAAATAGCTTCCCCTGTGGTGGAGGTTCCAGGATGGAGTGAAGGCCTGGCATGAGGGTAAGGGTACCAGGAGTAGGGGCGTCTCCAAGGAGACCAAGGGTTGCTCTCTTCACCACACCCTGCTGCCTACCCATCCTGCTGCCTATCAGCCACAGCGCTTATCTGAGACTGCTGAGGGCCAGGAACCCTTGGTGCCCAAGGAAGGGCTCACAGGCCCCAGGGCAGAGGCATCTTCTAGAGAATACCCTGCTTTTCTCTCCCTATCCCACTGTTTCAGGCTTTTGAGACAGGAAAGCACCTCAGAAGGAAGGCTACCAGCTGCCTCCTAGATAGGGACCCTCAATGGCATTCCAGCCCTCAGCACAGGCTCATCACTCCACAGGCAGCCGCCGGGTTGGAAAGCTCTGAGGGTAAGACCCATTTGCTGAGCTGAATTCTGGTCTTCAGAACAAACCTACTGGCCGGCTCCCTTTGGACCTTCTGAAGGCCCCGAGCCCTGCGCCTGCCCCTTAGTGACTCCAGAGGCTAACTTTCCCTCTAGCTACTCAGTGGCACAGCCCAGAGAGCTTAGCTGCCCCCACATGCCACAGCTCTCAGACCTGCCACATACTCCTCTGGTCACAGTATAGTCTACATGTCCCTGTGCCCACTGGTCCCAACCCTGACCTCCTGGGTCCAAAGGGTGTTTAAATGGGAACTGGGAGCTGGGCAAGCTTCCTCTCAGTCACCATCATTACTTTCTCCTGGGGCTCCATGGCTGGCTGGACTGCTTGATCTAACTGCCCCCTCCGAGCACCTCTCTGAACGTGGGAGCACTGCCGTCCACGGTGCCGGCCCCGTCATGACAGCCCAGACACACGGGCAAACCCTGAGCGTGTTTCTTCAGCTCTGAGACAGTGGAAGAGTCACGTGTGGGCAGCACGTGGCTCAACTGAGACAGCCTGGACAAGAGCTTCGCAGCTAAAGCCACAAACCAATGAGGGGCCATTAAGGCAGGGAGGCAGTGGCTCCCATGAGATGACCTTCTAGCCTAAAGCGAGAGAGACGAGGGTTCCATTCTTGGGGAGTGGCCAGATCAAAGTGTCCCACTGCTCAGCCCGGCAGCACCCCCCACCCACAGGTGCACCCACACGCTGCCTGGGCACACTGTAGGGGCCACCCTAGACCCTGGCCACACTGCAGAAGGCGGCAGCCTGCTTGGTGAGAAAGTCCAGGGGCTTGTTTCTCTCAACAGGGGCCTGCATGCCAGTCAGGCCAACCTCTGCAGGGCGGGGGCTCACACTTGGCCTGGGCTCAGGGTACTCTCTAACCTCATCAGAGGCTGAGGCCCGGGCCCTAAAAGTGATCAGAGGCACAGATCAAGGCCACAGAGGAGCCAGGGCCTTGGTTCTGTTCTGCTATTCTGATTGGTTCTGAAACTGGGGGAGGCCATTCACTGGCCAGCAATTGTCAGGCAGGCATGCCACATGCTTGTGGAATCCCAGATGTTTTTCCCTTTCCACGAGATGTTGTTTCCAGCAACACCCCAACATGTACAGGTCAGAACCCTGCTATGGTTCTTCCCTTTAGAAAGGAAAAGGTTAAGTTCTAATTGCCACTACCTACAAGAACCTCAGGCCGGCTCTTCCCAGAAAGCTTGCTCACCTGGCATGGTCCAAGCACTCCACCACCTTGCCAAAGGTGCCTTCGCCCAGGTTCCCCACAATCTCATCTAGGAGAGAAAAGAAGCAGAGCGTGAGGATCTGGAGGGCAGAGGGTTGGCAACTCCTGCAAGTTCACAGCATTCAAATTCTCAAAAACAAAAAAGGTTTCTCTCTCACTGCTACACTCTTAAAAACAGAAGTTGCTAGCGTTTGTGTCATTCAGGCAATTACTGGTGGCCCCGCTAAGGCACCACGCGCACTAGAGGCCCCTCCAGGCAGGAGAGGTCTGGTCTAACAAGGGGTAGAAAGTAGAGGTAAAGTTTTACGAAAGGTGGCTGTACATCGCTCTTGGAGCCAATCGCCGATCCGGCACACCAGGTGGCCCTCCTTGTCATCTTCCACACTTCGGCTGCTGCGCTTACTGCTCTGTTGGCTTCTCTGCATGCACCGCCCCCCGAAACGCCATCCGACCAATCGCATGGTAGGCGGTTCCGATTGACAGATTGAGGTGTCAGTCAAAGGCAGAGGTGGAGACGGTGAGGAGCCGGTGGGTTGGTTGGTTGGATTTTCCAGATCCCAGCATTTCATAAGGCACACAGCATATATAACGATAGGGATATTGCAAGGGACACGTCAAGACACAAACTGACTTCAAAAACAGAAAAGTAAAAACAGCTACAGGTATGTAAAGAAAACTCGGACATTATCTAAGAGAAGGGCGCCGCAAGTGCTCAGAAAGACGACCAGCCTCTGCTGCTGAGGGGCTAGGCCACGAGGAGAGCCACAGCCCTGACACCCTTCTCCAATGAGTGTCCCCCTCCCAGACCCCCCCCAGGAGCTTCCGCCAGGGCGAAGACGCGATGAAGACGGCGCACGCATGTGGCTGTCCCAGCCCGGGTCCGATCATCAGAATGGTCAGAGGCCACTCTGGCTTCAGCTGCACAATGCCCAGCCTGTCTTCGCCTGCCTCTGCTTCGCCCACGCAGCCCTGCACATACCCGACAGCTGTCACTCAGAGACAAGCTGCTACCGGCCCCCAGACAGCATCCGTGGCCAGACTTAATATCACCACCAGAAAGGGCCTTCCATCAGCAGCCTTTGTGCCACCAGCCTCAAGCAGGAAAGGAGCCCAGAATTCTCTGGGCTGCTCAACCTCCAGGCCTCCTACCACAATGGCCCACAGAGACCCAAAGCCAGCCCCGGCCCCGGCCCCGGCCCCCCCGTGGGCCAGGTCCGTCCAGCGCCTCCTGACAACAGAGGGCACCAAAAGAGAAGCGGAGCCACAGACCTGCACTGCCCCCCTGTGGCGATGTGCGGCAGTGCGCAGAGAAACCACCAGGTCACGATGGCCCACAGCCGACCTGCAACCCGCAGCCACTCAAAGAAGTCACCAGAGAGCAGCAGAGAAGATGCCAGGCCCCTCCGTTGTTTCCACTCCGACTCCCCACAGGGGCCTCATGGCTGGCGAGGGGGAGTGAGGGAGGGAAGAGGGATTGGGGAGAAGACAGCACTGAACCTCAGAGACCCACGACGGGCTTTCCTTCCCAGAGGTGCGAGGGCACTGGGGGCTGGGGGCTGGTTACAGATCTATGCCACCTTGCACGCTAGGAACACCTCCAGGCCCTGTTCTTGGCATGTGGTCTGCAACTGGACAGGTCCTGGGGCTGTAGTCCTTTCTGTCATTTCTTCACATGTCTCATCACATAGGCCGCTTGTGTCTCGTCTTGACTGCCCCTCATGCAAAGAGGCTGGGCTGAACGGGGCCTGGCTGGAAGTCAGAAGGGACGCTCCCAGTCTGGGCTGACAGGAAGACCCTCCCCTACCCGTGGGGAGTCCAGCCTCCAGGCCTTGGGGAGGGGTGTGGAGACAGAGACCGCAGAAGTGGGTGCGATCCATGCCAGTCAGAGCGCTCAGCTACACGTGGAGGGATCTGAGTGGGAAGAACCAGGCCAGACAGCTCCAGACCACATACCAGCAACTCCATTAGGGTCCCTAAGACGTGTCCCTGGCCACTGGCACCCATGCAGCCTGTGCCTGGCTCAGTGTGGAGATACAGACAGGCTGGGAGCCAGCCAGCGCCGGAACCAGAGCCCCTACGGCTGACACTGCCGACGGGCCAGAAGATAGAAAAGCCAGGCCCTTTGCTCAGCCCTGTGCCTAAACCAGACGACACACACACACACACACACACACACATGCATGCACACCAAATGTACGTGCGCAGGGCTAGCAGTACTCACCGGACCAGCCAACCTGAGAGAAGGTTACAAACAGATGAGGCCTTGAAGCCCCAGCCAGCACACTCTGGCCACCACTCACCGAGGAGGCGCTGCTACAAGACCTGGTGCGGCGTTTGTGGCAGTGGTGGGCGTGTTTGCGGGTCCGGTACGGCTCCCTGTCCCGTGACCGCCGACGATGATGGGAACGTGAAGATCCATAGCAGTCCTCTCCGAAGGATGGGCTCCGCTCTTCACAGCGGTACGTGTCGCTGTCACGGCGCTCCCGGTATCGCCTCTGGTAGGGCAGACGGTCATGGCTGCCAAGAGCAGGATGGGGACACCAGTCAGACAGGCCCTTCCTCCCACCAGCCAGGAGGCATCTGGTGAGGCCCCAGCAAAGGGCTCGCGGGGGCAGCCTGAGGGAGCAGACGCACGCAGACTGCGGGCAGTGGGGAAAGACGAGTGTGTGCGTCTGAAGTCCGACCCCCAGAACCGGGGCTACCAACGGCATCACTGCCACGAGGCAGAGCCCTGGCGGAAGGCGATGGCCGTAGAGGGCCTCCAAGGGTTCCCGTGCCTTGGAGTTCCCTGTGGCCTGCTGAGGCTGTAATTTTGGTCTGGGGCTGAGAAAGGACCAGGGACCAACCCCTGGAAAGAACTAAGGCTATGTTTTCAATGCCCACTGAGGAAGGCTCAGAGATTAGGGAGATGCTGACCTAGAAAATGGAGAGTGTCGGGAAAAGACTCGAGGACAGAGAAGGAAGGGGTGGCAAGGATGGAAGCGAACACTGAGGCTAGGGAATGCAGGTGAGCTCAGGGGAGGAGCCCAGAGAGGACTGGGCAGTGATCTGGTGTGGCCACGCAGAGGCAGCAGTCACGTGAAGAAGCCCTGGGTGGCCACAAGCCTCCAGACCGCCTCTTGCCCGGCTGAGGGAAGGAGCCCTTCCTCTTGATCCAGATCCCTCTCACCTTCTGGACCGAGATCTCCGGGGCGGAGGCTCCCTTCGAGATGGGTATCGCAGTCTCCCTTCGTGCTCCCGGCTGTACGACCTCCGTCTCTTCCATCGGTAGCTCAGGTATGGGTCTGGCTCAGGGGAGCGGTATCGCTTACAGTGATGCATCTAGGCCACGAGAAATGGACAGCTCTGCTAAACACGCAGGCAGCCACTGCCAGCCACCCAGCTGCCTGAGCAGCCCAGGCACTCCTGAAGAAGAGGCCCGCTATTCTGTTTGGGGGCAGCCCCTCCCAGGGGTTTATGAAGTGAAGAACTCTGAGGTCACAGTGGTCGAAGAGCACACAATAGGCAACACCCTTCTCTGCCAGAGAACAGCTGCCTCCTCAGCACAGCATCATGGCCTCAGGGCCTGAGCGCTTGGGGAGCCCAGCGAGCCAGGACAGGTGCCGAGGCTGAGCACAGGGAGGAACTGGTGAGCGCCCCCATCACAGGAGTCTAAGACCCAGGAGGAAGGGGAGCCTCTTGTGGTCAATTCCCTCCTGCCTGTCTGTGGGTTCCAATGAAGCACTTGCTCTGTCAAGCCAGAGGCCAGAGTCAGATGGCTGTTGGCAGGTCACCAAGACACAGGAGCCAAGGGTGTAAGCACTCAAGCTGAAAAGTGCACCTGCCTGTGGAGGCCCTGGACTGGACCCCACTCACAGAAGCAAGGACTACCAGTAGTGTGAGGGGCTACGGGCGGAAACAAGAAGACCAGCTTTTGGAGAAAAAGATTAAGGGTTTTCACAAACACTCCCTAGCCCACCTGAGGGTCTGGCCAGCCCTTGCTGGTCAGCACCAATAAACATGTTAGGGTCAGAGCATCCAGGGGCGTTGTCTGCCACCCATGTAGCACCCTCAGACCGCCTGCAGTGCCATGTTGGGCAGTGTGCCACCTCTATCCAACAGTACCATTACCGTCCTCTCTTCTCGATCCTGTCCCAGTACCTTTCTCCCGTGCCCATCTCAGAAGGGCATGCTCGGGGAGGCATGCCAAAAAGGCTCACCTCACTACCCCTGTTTAGTGGGGACCCATACCCACTACAGGAAATTGCCAGGCTGGATCAGCCACCTGCTGAGAAAGGTCGCTGTGTGAGCCTGGCTCCCTGTCCCACCCCAAGCCGAACCCTGACACTGCCTGCCTCCACTGGGAGGCTGTGACAGAGACCATGGCCACCCTACTCCCAACCCTTCACCTGGCCAGAGTCGACCTTCAATGGTGATCAGTCTTGGATCTGCCTGACCAACCACATTTTGGACAAACCCACTGAGGCTGCCCCATCTCATGAGATGAGTCTGGCCAGAGAACACAATGGAACGGCTCCCCGTGGGCCAGCAGGACAGCGAGGCGTATTTGACGAAAGCTTCCCTGTGATCCTACAAAAGCCACGGCCGTCAATCACCCCATGAGTAGGTGCCTTTCCCTGTCTACCTGGAAGTCCAGGTCCCAAGTAATCCTTGGAGAGAAATACTATGTAAAATGCCCTACAGTTCTTGAAGCACTTCGACTGTTGTTCTGGTTTTGTTTGGTTTTGTTTTAAGATTTTTATTTATTTTTAGAGAGGGGAGAAGGGAGGGAGAAAGAGAGGAAGAGAAACATCCATCGGCTGCCTCTCGCACGCCCCCAATGGAGGGCCCGAACCTGCACCTCAGGCCTGTGCCCTGACTGGGAACCAGCCGGCAACCTTTCGCTTTGCGGGACGACGCCCAACCAACTGAGCCACACTGTTAAGGGCTGTTGTTCTGTTTTGATGGTCAGCTGACTAATGTTTTACTGTTTTCCTGCCACTGCCCTGGGTCAGGTGCCCAAGCTATGACATGAAGGCAGTATGTCACCTATCACCAAGTGACCCGGAAGATACGCCAGGGGCCGGGATAAAGGCCCTGCCCACCCTCACTGGGAAGAGGAAGGACCAGAGCTGGAGGACAGCCTAGTCCCCACCAGGCCTGGGACCCTCGCCCGGGACCTGGAAGATTCTTGAGTCAGCACAGGTTCACGTGGAGGGAAGCACGCGGCCTCAGAGTCAGGCAGATGTCCATCCCCATCCCGGCCGCTGCCAGCTGTGTGCCTCTGGGAAGTTACTGAACTACTCTGACCTTCGGCTTCCTCAGGCAGCAAGGGGCGGTCACCTCCGACAGGGCCTGAGCCTACATCTTGTCCTTCCTGGACCAGCCTTCAGGTCCAGTGCGAGCACGGGTCCGCGCGCACAAGAGGCACTGAAGGCAGCTCTCCACTGACATCAGAAAGCTTCCGGGTAACACGTGGGTCTGGGTTCAATGAGCTGAGGACACTGTTCGTCTCTTCCAAGGGACCACGGGGGGGGCTCTCATTACAAAGCCCCGAAGTAAACCCCAGTGCCGGCCTCGTGACCGTACCTGGAAAACGGGGTGAGCCCCCTCGGCCCGGTTGGCAAAGGAGCTGACAAGCTGTGAAGTACCACACACAAGACGGTCACGGAGGCCTCTCCTCCACACGCTACAGGCAGGCGAAGCCCTGGGACTGCCCTGCCCCCTCCTCCTATTTCCGCCAGGGCTCCAGGGCCTGTTTCAATGGCCATTCTGAGACCCCGACAAACGGGCTGTCTGAAGAAGTTCAGGGCACAGTTATGCCCCAGAAGGCTCTGCTCTACACAAGGAGAAGGTAACGTGAAGGAAACGAAGCGAAGGATGCCAGCTCTCCTGAGAACAGACCTGGTCGGCGTCTCACTTGCCGTTCCTGGCCAGAGAACTGGGCGGACAAGAGCAGCCAGCCAGGCCAGCGGCTCCCCTCCCGGCCCGGCCCCGCAGCGCCCCGTGGTTATTTTTGGCTGACGCGGCTCCGCCACTGCCATCTCAAACCTGCCACCTCGCAAGCAGCCACCACCGGTGAGACTCTCCCCCTTTTCAAGGGCACGGAGGAAGGAAGCTGGAAGGCCGCCAACTCCACCTCGACAGGGGCCTGGCTCGGTCGGCTCCCACCCCAGCGCCATACCCGAGTCCCCGCACCCGGAACCAAAGCTCAGGGACTCCCGGGCGGCAGCGGCCCGGGCACTCGTACTGTCAGCTCGGCCTGGCCCCTCCCCCAGGCTGGAGCGGCTCCACCATCACAACAAAACGCGCCGGGACCGGCGGCCCTCGCTCGCGGCCCTTCCCGACGCCCCGGGTCCCAGAGCGCTCAAGCTCCGTCCCCCCGTAACCGCCGCCAATGGCGGCGAGGGGAAGACGGGTGGGGGAGGGTGTGCAGGGGGAACGCCAGCCTGGGTCGGAATCAAACTCCAAGCCGCGAGGGGAGGAGACTGCGGACGAAGCCTCGAGCTGGGAGAAGGGGAGGGATCTGAGGGCCCCTCCAGGCTAGTCTCGGTAGCGCCCGACCCCGTTCCGTGGACAGTTGCAAGGCGGAAACCGAGGCCCTTGCAGGGACCTCGGAGGCCGCTCAGGCTTGGACTCTTGACACCACAGGATCGAGAGGTCGGGGTCTCCGGCGACCGCCCCCCGGGGGAGAAGCGGCGGGTCAGAGGTGAGAGGTCGGAGCCGCGGCCTGCGGCGGGCCGAGGAGGAGAAAGAAAAGGAACAGGCCCACAACAGCCTAGGAGCCCGGGGACCCGCAGCCGGCGCGCCCACCCCGCCCCCTCACCTCCGCCGCCGCGGCCCCAGGACCACACTCACCGTCTCCCAGGCTCCGGCTGCGGCTAGGCCCCACTTCCCGCTCCGTGCGCCTCTTCCGCTTCCGGCTCCAGCCTCCGCCCGCCGAGGCCCCGCCCCTCGCGTGACGCAGCTGTCGCCCTCCCTAGCTCGGTGGCTTGGCCGCTCTGGCTTCCAACTCGAAGGCTTTGGAGGACCCGTCTTCTCCCTGATCGGTGGGGCGTCTGCAGAGACTGGTTCCGGGAGAGCCTCGGGGACGTCCCCGGCCCGCCCTCCGCCGTGTCGCGATGCACGTAGGCCCCAAAGACGCCGCAGGGGAGCTCTTCCCGGCCGGCGGGCGCTGGGAGCCGAAAGGTGGAACCACGACCTGGCTGGAGGGCTCGGCCTGCTCTGTCGCCCTGACCCGGACCGCGCCCGCCAATCCCTTTCTGTGCGGGGGGAGGAGGGCATTATTGCGTCGTCCCCTCAGTGAAGAACCGGCGAGCCCCTGGGCTCGAGAAGGTGGTCCCGACTCCCGCTTCCGAGAAAGAAGCAAACGAAACCACATTCTTTTTGGGGCGGGGGTGAAGGCATTGGCGGTACGCCCAGTGCCCGTGGGCACGCCAAGCAGTTTGTGGGTAGACGCCCAGGATCCCCGGGGGCGTGGCCGCTGGCGAAGGGGGCTCTCCTGTTCCGTGAGCACTGCTGCAAGAGTACAGCCTTGTTTCTCAGTTAATAGGCCCCGCGCCCTGCCACGGTCATGTCCTACTGGCCATTTCTTGGAGTCACTCGGCGACCCCTGGATCAACAAAACCCTACCACCCATTGTCTCATGGTTGGTCGGGGTGGGATAACTAGGACCCATTTTCAAGAGAAAACCCGAGGTCGGGCCCTTTGGGAGACCTAGCGCTTTGTGAGCGTACACGCCCCTGGGCTGCCCGAGGGCCCCTATGCCAGGATTGTGCTCTAGTGGGAGAGGCAGGGCATCCCTCCAGGCCCCGCCCCTCCAAGGGGCCGCCGGGGTTTCTCCGGCCCCGCCCAAGCCACGCCCCCTCCCTAGCGTCCCAACTCCGGCCAGCGCATTCCGAGCGGAGCTATCCACTGCACAGCTGCGGCGGTCTTTTTATATCCAGGTCGCCGGCTCCTCCTTAAACCAAGGTCTGACGGCGTCGCTTGAGAGCATCCCCAAATCTCCGTCAGCTCCACCCGAAGTAAACAACGGAAGCTAAGTAAAAACAGATGCATTAAGGCATCCTCAAGACCGGCTCCTAGTCCCCTGCCAACCAGCTGCACCCGCCCCCCGTTTAGAGATTCCAGAGCGTCTTCAAGTGTGCACAGGATGACCGAGCCCGGGTGTCCCCCTTAGTATGCTGCCTTAGGGGCCAAAGATTGAGTTACCATTCTTGTCCCGGCCCAATGCTTGGCCTGCGTCTGCGGCCACACCAACCGAGCTTCATCTCAGGGTTTCAACCACTCAGACTAGGTGGGAAGACTCAGTGGTATCCCTTCCTCCCACCAATTCGTGTTGCCACAGTTTCCGTGGCGCCTGGAAGCCAGGGCCTGTCCTACCCCTAGTGCTAGTCGGATCCATCTTCCCACCAGCCTCCTCACCATCGAGAACCCAGGAGTCCTTGTCTCCCAGTAACAAAGCAGCTCTCTTTTGTTCTGAAGTAGAATTGGAGCCATCATCTCCCGGCTCCCTCGCCAAAATCTGCTGTCCAACAGCTGTTGTGCCTGAGATTTTACCGTTAGTACTTCATCTATTGTCTCTTCATTCCTAAAAGAACTCACACATACGCCCTGAGTGGTGTGACTCAGTGCATTGAGCGCTGGCCTGCCAACTAGAGGGTCGCTGGTTCATTTCCCAGCATAGAGCACAAGCCTGGGTTGCGGGCCAAGGTTCCCAGTAGGAGCACGTGAGAGGCAACCAGATATTGATGTTTCTCTTCCTCTCTTTCTCTCACCCTTCCCCTCTGTCTAAAAATAAGTAAATAAAATCTTTAAAAAAAAACAAAACTCAAAAAAAAAAAAAAAAAAAGAACTCACACAGAAAGGCTGGCAGGAAACCCTGGGACCCTGGAGTGAATGTACCTGCAGGAGATGCTGGTGCCAGGTCTTCAGGGCCAGGAGCAGGACTGGGATGGAAACGGGGGAGTCTCCATGGGAGCAGCTGAGACCCCTGCCCACGCTCAGGACAAAACCCTCCTGCAGGAGTAGCTGTTGATGTTCACCCCAGGTGGGTCAAGCAGCTTGTGCACAGGAAAACCAAGGCACAACCTGTGCTCAGGTCAGGCTGTGCCCACCTGTGCTGGGGGCAGAGAAACAGGGAAGCCTGGGCTCTGTCCTTGGGGGATTCTGAAGTTGGGTGAGAGGCTCTAGGGACTTCATGGTAAAGAGAATGACCAGGAGGGACAGATAGATAGAATCAGGGCCTCCACAGCACAGCTCTCTGGAGCATAATTCACTTTGTAGTTCACTTAAAACAGCGCCCTCTAGTGTTGCAGATACTGTTCAGCCTTCAATCGTTTGGTCCACAGGTGAGCGCTGATTTTGGAGAAGCCTCTGTGTGCTGGGGTGGTCAGAGAAGGCCTCCTGGAAGGACTGAGTCCCAGAGGATGAGGAGATCAGGGCTCTTAGGGGAGGGGACTGCATGGGTAGGCCTGGGAAATAGCTTGAGCAGACAGATCACAGGCATGGCCCTGGTGCATGGCCCTGGTGGAGGGGAGCGGTGACTTTGAGTTGAGTGGGGGTCTTCACAGGTGAATAAGACCCTGAAGAGCTGGGCCAGGACCACCAGTGACAAGGGATCTGCTTGGACCAGCTGCAAGCAGACCAGGCGGTGCTGGAGGGCCACATGCAGGCTCTGGAGGCAGTGCATGCCAGGTTGCCAAGGGACAAGTGGGTGCTGCTAGCAGCACTGGGCGGTGGCCCCTACCCAGGAGGCTTGTTAGGTGGCTGCTCAGGCCTACCCCTCAGAATGTCCAGGCTAGTCTGGGGTGGGTGTCCTGCTCTCACACTTCGTGAGATGGCCCTGTGGGCAGGAGGTGGGTCAGCCTCTGTCACCAAACCCTGAATCACATGGCCAAACCCAAACCACCTTCCCCAGGTTTCAGCATTCCTGGCTGTCAGTCTGAATTTTATGGGAATGTGTGGGAAGTCTGTCATCTTCAACAAACCCTGTCTCCCCTAAACATGACTGAGCCCCTCCAGGGCCAGGCTGGGTAGGGGTTGGGGGGACAAGGTATGACATAACTTTAGGTATTGGACTTACATCAGGATGCTGAAGAGTGGAAGTGCCCAGGAGAGAGGGTTCTGTCTGCAGGGAGCTGTGAAAGAGACATCTCCGCCCCAGTCCCCATCCCAACCAATAACAGTGAGGACCTCCATGCAACTTGGAAAGAAATCATTGAAAATGAGGGAGGGTGATCTAGGGCCCATGCTGTGTCCAGACTGCTCCATCTCCACTAGCACACTCCAGGTCCAGGAGGTATCAGGGCCCCTCTGAAGTTTCCTGGGAAGGTGCCTGAGTGCTGGAAGGCAGATGGGGGAGGTAGCTGGCACTAGGTGGCAGTTGCCTTGAAATTTAAAGAGAAGGAACTGTGGACACTCCAGAAACAGAATTAGGTCTGGTTTCCCCAGGTGTGTGCTCCCTCTTCCTCTTCACGCCTCCCTCCTCCCCATTCTCTTCCCTGCTGCCCTGTCTTTTCTACTGCAAGCCAGTTAGCGCCCCGTTCTTAAGATACTTCATCCTACACTCCCTCCCTTTCTTCTGCCTGTTCCTCCTTATGCTCTGTCATCCATTCATTTATTCACTGAGCATCTACTATGTCTGGCCCTCTTCTGTGCATAGGACAAGCAAATTCAGGTCAGACCACTTGGCATCCCAAGCTTATAGTTTGGGGCGACACAGTCATCAAGCTGGCAGTTACAGTTTAATGTGCCCGATGAGGGGAGAGACACTGGGGGTGGGGGGTGGTAGCAGATAGGAAAGTCCTCCCCACATTGAAGGTTTCTGGGCCTCTGAACCCTAATGATAAACAAGAGTATCTTCCAAGAGTGAAGGAACAAAGGGCATTTTACCAAGAGGGGAGATCCTGTGCAAAGGCCTGGCGAGGAGAGACGTGGAGGTGGGGATGTGGGAACAGTCCCTGAACCAAATGAAAAGTAGAGTGGGTGAGGGGTTACTGTGAAATGTGGGACAGGGGCCAGAGCAACGACTTGGGTGTCCCAGGCCCCGTCCGCCTGACTTCAACTCCAGCTTGGTCACTGCCTCTCCTGGCCAGTGTCCTCCCCTTGTCTCCTGAGCAAATGTATGTGTGCACAGGCAGATAGACAAATGGACACACACACACCAAGACACACACCTGACATCGGAGACACAGAGAGAGACAGACACCAAGGAGTCACAGGGATGTAGACTCCTGTAAGGACCCAGGATGGGATCATGCTCTGCCGAAGGACCGCCTACTGGAGCCAATCTGTTGATCTGGCTGGAAAGCTTTGGTGGGGGGTGGCGTCTCAGCACCAGTGCTTAGCTGGCCTTGGACCTCACAAAAGGTGGAGCTGGTCTAAATCAGTGTATCTCAAACTGTGGTCTCTGAGAAGGCTGTTAGCTGCTCGGCACGGCTGCAACTGCCCACTGCACGGAACCGGGTCTCAGTTGTCCCTCGACTCAGACCCTTGCTCGGCACGGCTGCAACTGCCCACTGCACGGAACCGGGTCTCAGTTGTCTCTCGACTCAGACCCTTGAGGGTCAGAGTTTGTGTACTCAGGGTCTGGAGGGACTCTATTTAGGGGATGTGCATGCTAGTCAAGTTGGGGGCTTGTCTGCAGTGGACAGTGTCAGTGAGAAGGCAGGGCACACAATGACCTAGGGCTGGGCCCTCTGGGCACTCAGACTCCTAGAAGCAAGAGGCACCAGGTGGGCCCATTCGGACACAACAAATCAGTGCTGACTTGGGCCCCAGCTCTAGGGCCTTCCAACCTATTGTCCCTTGGGGACGGCCTAGGTCATCTCTTGCTAGTCCCTGGGGAAACCCATCCAGGACTCACCTTCTGTGAGCAAGTGGGTGCCTCCAGGCCCTGGGCCTGTCCACACAGGGTGACCTAGAATTCGACCCCGGGCTATGGGCAGGGGTCCTATGGGGAGCAGCTGATGGGCCACACTTACAGCAGGGCAGAGGATCTCAGAGATGGGGCAACAGCTGATTAGGTTCTGGATGCTGTATCAACACCTGACTGGCAGGAAGTGGGAGGGGCTCCCAGGGGCTCCAGCATGCTCCATCTCCAGCTCCTTCCACCCTGACTGACACTTTCTGGGTCTCTACCTCGGTCTGGCTTTCTCTCCATTCCCAGGATTCTGTGGTCTTCACTGTCCCCAAATTAGTGGTTAAGACTGTGGGCTCAAGGAGGGGAGGTTGTGGGGCCCAGTGAAAAATGCGAAGAGATAAGAAGCACAAATGGCCCTTACATAGAGTCGCAGGACAAAAAGCACAGCGCAGGAAACGTGGTAATACCGCCATGACTATACGTGGTGTCAGATGGGTGCTGGGCTTATTGGGGGACCACATCATAGGGATACTGATGTTTCACGTCTGTGCCGTCCACCTGGACTAACGCAATACGTGCCGACTGTGATTGCAAGGTGCATCTTTAAAAAGCAAACTCAGACTGTGGGTTCAGGAGCCTGAATACTGGCCTTAAGCCCTGGCTCCACACATACCAGCTGGGCAAGTCACTCAACCTCTCAACCTCCTTGGGCCTCATCTGTTAAAAAAAAGAGAGAGAGAATTTCCGGCCAAGATGGAGGCATAGGTAGACACACTGTGCCTCCTCGCACAACCAAAAGAAGGACAACAACAAATTTTGAAACAGAAAACAACTAGAACTGACAGAAAATCGAACCGTATGGAAGTCCGACAACCAAGAAATTAAGAAACATACATCCAGACTGGTAGGAGGGGCGGAGAGGAATCGCATGGCGAGGCGGCGGCTGGCGGATCTGAGAAGGGCACAGCTGGCCGGGAGAGGTGGCAGCTGCGGACCGGGAGTCCCACTCCCTCGTGAGGATAAACCGGGAGGAACAACTGGGGAGCGAGACAGACCCCGAAACCCAGAGTTCCAGCACAGGGAAATAAAGCCTCAAAGCCTCTGATTGAAAACTCCTGTGGGGGTTGAGGCGGCGGCAGCGGGAGAAACTTCCAGACTCACAGGAGGGCTCCTTGAAGAGACCCACAGGGTCCTAGAGCATGCACAAGCCCTCCCACCAGGGGTCAGCACCAGAACCAGCACCAGAGGGGCCCAATTTGACTGTGGGTAGTGTGGAAAGTGACTGAAAACCGGCAGAGAGTGGAGCAACCGCCATTGTTCCCTCTTGGTCCCCTCCCCAACAAACAGCATCACTACGGAGCGATGTGGCTGCCCCGTCCTGGTGAACACCTAAAGCTCCGCCCCTTATTACGTAACAGTCGTGCCAAGACAACAAAAATGGCCCAAATGAAAGAACAGATCAAAGCTCCAGAAAAAATACAACTAAGTGACCAAGAGATAGCCAACCTATCAGATGCACAGTTCAAAACACTGGTAATCAGGATGCTCACAGACTTGGTTGAATTTGGTCACAAATTAGATAAACAAATGAAGGATACAATAAGGGAAATGAAGAAAAATGTACAGGGAATCAACAGTGATGGGAAGGAAACCGGGACTCAAATCAATGGTGTGGACCAGAAGAAAGAAAGAAACATTCAACCACAACACAATGAAGAAACAAGAATTCTAAAAAATGAGGAGAGGCTTAGGAACCTCCAGGATATCTTTAAACGTTCCAATATCCAAATCATAGGGGTGCCAGAAGGAGAAGAGGAAGAGAAAGAAATGGAAAACTTATTTGAACAAATAATGAAGGAGAACTTCCCTACTTTGGCCAAGGAAATAGATTTCCAGGGAGTCCAGGAAGCTCAGAGAGTCCCAAAGAAGTTGGACCCAAGGAGGAACACACCAAGGCACATCATAATTACATTACTCAAGATGAAAGATAAAGAGAGAATCTTAAAAGCAGCAAGAGAAAAGGAGACAGTAACCTACAAAGGAGTGCCCTTAAGACTGTCAGCTGATTTCTCAAAAGAAACCTTACAGACAAGAAGGGGCTGGCAAGAAGTATTTCAAGTCATGAAAGGCAAGGACCTACATCCAAGATTACTCTATCCAGCAAAGCTTTCATTTAGAATGGAAGGGCAGATAAAGTGCTTCCCCGAGAAGGTCAAGTTGAAGAATTTCATCATCACCAAGCCCTTATAATATGAAATGTTAAAGGGACTTATCTAAGAAAAAGAAGATCAAAAATAGGAACAGTAAAATGACAACAAACTCACAGCTATTAACAACTGAACCTAAAACAAAAACAAAAACAAACTAAGCAAACAACTAGAACAGGAACAGAACCACAGAAATGGAGATCACACGGAGGGTTATCAGCAGGTGAGTGGGTGGGGAGAGAGGGGGAAAAGGTACAGGGAATAAGAAGCATAAATGGTAGGTAGAAGATAGACAGGGGGAGGTTAAGAATAGTAGAGGAAATGTAGAAGCCAAAGAACTCATATATATGACCCATGGACATGAACTAAGGAGGGGGAGTGTGGGGGGAAGGAGTGTGCAGGGCGGGGGGTGGGGAGGAGATGGGACAACTGTAATAGCATAATCAATAAAATATATTTAAAAAAAAAAGAGAGAGAGAGAACAGTAACAGCGTCCCTCCCTCATCGGCTGGCTGCGAGGTGAACGTCGGCAGGCCATGAGAGGTCGGTGCTGCGCTGGACACTGGGGTGTTGCAGTTGTCATGAAATGTTAGCTTCTGTTGTCACACACCTCACACTGCTGCAGGCGTGACTGCTTTGAGGTGAAAGTCTCCTAAATCAGGGTCCCTTTGGGGCCAGAGAGCTGCCCATGAGGTCTGATCACACTCATCCTCTGTTCGAGTTTGCTAGGGCCGCTGCAACCCAGCCCCCACAGAGTGAGTGGGCTAAGCACCAGAAGCAGTTCTGGAGACCGGAAGCTGAGATTGGGGTGTCAGGGGAATCGGTGCCTTCTGAGGACTGTGGGGAGACTCCGCTCCTGTGTTTCCTCCAGCTCCTGGTGGTCGCCGGCAGCCTTTGGTGTTCTTCAGCTTGTAGACGCACCACGCCACCCCTGCTCACAAGGTTGCCTCCCTGTATGTATGCTTTCATGGCAAATGTCCCTTTTTAACGTGGACACCAGTCACATTGGGCTAGAGGCCACTCTAATGACCTCGCTTTAACTCGATCACCTCTGCAAAGACCCCATCTCCAAGTAAGGTCACATTCTAAGGTGATGGGGTTAGAATGCATTTTGGGGGAACACAGTTCAATCCATAATAGCCCCCACTTTGCTTCCTGCTACCTTCCTGCTGGGTGCATCGGCTGTGACTTGGGCTCTCCAGAACCAGCTGTTCCCTGTCTTGTTTTTCCATCATTTAATCCCAGGACCCTGACACAGCTATAGAGAAGTTGGAGTGTCCATTGGAGGGGCCACGGCGAGTGAGGAGATTGCCACTCACTGAGCCCCAGGCACCTCCTCCACATCAAGTGAGGAAGGCAGGCCACGCACTGCCCAGACCCAAGATTCTGTGGGGAGGGCAGGAGGTCGTGGAGCCCTCTCTGGGCCTTGGGCAGCAGGGCGTCTGAAATGACGTAGATGGGCTGTGGCGTGTGGCCCTGGTCAAGCCCCTCGTCTCAGAGCTGGTCCGGTCTGTGCACTGGGAGTGGTGCTGGCGGAGCCCAGAAGTTCGGACCCTCAGCACTTCTGTGGCCCTAGTCGGTTTACCCAGCAGGTCACTGTCCCTGGGTCACACTCTCCCCAGCCCTTTAGCACTGGGCCTTTGTCCCACCAGGCCCCAGCAATGGCCAGAAGTGAGGCCCAAAGAGGAGCTAGAGGATCGTTCAGGGGTTGCCCATCAAAGGCAGCAGGGAGAACTCAGGGACAGGCTGGAGCAAGGTGCTGCAGCTCTTACAGTTAGGTGAGAGCTGGCCTGGGCGGTCCTGGCTGTCCCACCCCCAGGTCAAGCTCGGGGTGGGGCTGGAGGAGGGGTCCTCCTTTGTTGTGTGGGCCAGACCCCCTCAGACCACACTGGGCTCTTGAGACTAAGAACCGGAGGAGCTGACATTGAGGCCACCTGGAGAGGTGAGAGCAGGGCTGGACCTGGGAGGTAGGGTGGGAGGGCTGTCTGGCTTGCTGGAGCCCGTGAGTTGGCAGCAGGGTGTCTACCAAGGGCCAAGAGCAGAGCCAAACCCCTCCCAGGCTGGAGCCCGGCTGCCTTGCCCTTGTCCTATCTCTAGGTGGCCCTGGGAAGGGGCCAGACACTCCATGGCAGCGTGGGCTCACCTATCAAGCAAGTGCATGGGGCCAAAGGTACCATGCAGTAGCCAGAGGGGAGGGTCTGGAGACGGAAGGGGCTGCAGACCTGGGCCTGCCCTCAGGGAGCCCTCAAGCTGGGCTACATCCCTACAGGGAGCGCTGAGGGGTATGACCCAGCAATATTTTGGATTCAGGCAATTGTTGGTCACCTGTACAGTCTGATGAGGAAGAATGAGGCGTACTGCTCCCTCCCCTAATGCTGTTCCATCAGCCTCTCCTAGCATCTCCCAGCCATTATGCCCATTCTTTAGGCAAGGCATAATCCCAAAGCAGGCCCCTGTGAGAATGAATGTCTGAGATCAGGGTGTGGTGATGTCCTGGGGGAAACACCGAACGGGATAGGAGCCAACAACCCTCACCCCTTTCCCAGAATTCCCTGCAGGAGACGGGCTCTGAGCTGGCCCAGGTGCGGGATGAGCTCCGGAAAGCCTGGGACTTGGTGAGAACTTGAAGCTCAGAGCTGGAGGATCAGCACTTGCCTTGGATGGTACCCAGCACCACCCCGTGTCTCTGCCAGGCCTGCAAGCTCAGGGAGGGGCCTACAGCCTCCCCTGCACCCAGTCCCTGGGGTAGAGGATGGAGATTTTCGTTCAGCCCAGGGGGTTTCCTGCCTGGAGAAGACATAACCCTGACCTTTGGGATGGCCATCTCCCCTTGCTCTGTGGTCTGGGTGGCAGGGTGAGCTGGGCCACAGAAGCCAAGGAATGCCTTCTGTGGTCAACGCTTCTGGGTCCCAGACCCGCAGAGGCCAGCCCCAGGTCTCCCTGTCCTCAGGCTCTGCCACACCCTGTGAGGCCCTAGAGTAAGTCCCTCTCCTTTCTGCTGACTCGGTCCTGAATGGCTGGGTCCCCTGCCAGGGAAACACCCCCAACTGGCCCTAAACCAGACACCACCCTGCGGGCAAGGCCCTCCCTCAGAACAGATCTTGCCCTGTCCCCATTTGCTCTCAGGTGGCTCCCTGTTCCCTGGCACAGGGCCCGCCCCACCACCCTTGGCCTTCTGGTCTGTCCGTGTCCCAGCTGCCCCGGGATTTGTGCCTCCCTGTCTCCAAGCGCAGCGGGAGCCCCGTTCTTCCCCGTCCTGCTATCCTGGTCGGCCCCTTCTCCCTTTCCCTCGGATGGGGACTCCGAACCTTCTCAGTCGGAAGCCTCAAGCCACCAGCTCCCTGTTCCTTCTGGGGAGTGAGGAGCACTCTCCTGTCACAGGGACACATGCGCTGCACTCGTGGCCAAGGCCCCTCACCCTGCCCTCACCCCTCGGGCTGTGCTGAGGCCCTTTGCCAACCCTGGCCAGTCAGGTGGGGAGTTACCTGGCGCGGTGGGAAAACTGCTCTGGCGGGCCGAAGAGCATGGCGTGGGCACCAGGCTGAGCAGGAGCAGGAGCCGCCAGACGGCACCAGCTTCCCTCTTCCCACCACGCTGAGCCGCCCCTGCCCTCACGGAGGAGGCACAGGCGTCAGAGGCCCCTGCGGTTGACTAGATGTGCAACGTGGGGCGCATTTCTGCTCTCCCGTTTCTCTCTGTCAGATGGACACTCGTCGTGTCACAGGGCTGGGGGCGGGGCGCTCAGCGAGCTGCACCGTAGAGCAGCTGCCTCTGTGCTCGGTCGCGCGTTCGACCCCCAGGTGCTGTCTCCCCAGTTCTGGGATTGCAGTCTCGTCCACTTCCTCGTTTGTAACCTGGGGACAGCAACAGTCCCAGCTCATGCACGTGCAGAGGGCCAAGAGTCAACTCGTACAAAGAACTAAGACGGCGCCTGGCACACGTCAGTGTCCGTTCATTGGTAGTTCCACAGCCAAGGTACTGCCGTCGATGCCACTGGGTTTCCGGGGCACGCGTTCAGAATCAGCAGACTGCTTGGGCCCTCGGGGAGGTGCTCGTTCCATGTGACTAGGTAATGTCAAAGTGTTTTCCGAACTGGTTTGACTAATTTACACTCTGAGCAGTCTGCTCCCCTTCCCATTGCTTCCCACCCTCGTCAAGACCTCGAAGTTTAGGGCAGAAGTTTGTGTTGATCCCACGGTGTGGGATGGTTGTGTGCCCGGATCATGAATGAGGTCCAGGCTTGAATTTCCTCTTGTGCACACTTGTTCATAACGTCACCCCCTCCCCAGCCTTTCTTTCTGCTTTAAAAAAAAGATTTTCCAGCTGCCTCTTGCATGTCAAGCAGGCACTCAGCCTGCAACCCAGGCGTGTGCCCTGACCAGGAATCCAACCAGTGATGTTTCGGTTGGCAGGACCGTGCCCATCCACTTACACCAGTGGGGATCTTTTTGCTTTTATCTTAGTAAGCATTAAAAAGAATTCATTTTGGCTACTGCACCTTTGTTAGTTGTGTTGAATCTCTCTTCCCAGTTCATCTTTTCACTTTATGGTGTCTTTGACATATTTTTTCGGAGGGTCTATTTTGAGAAACTTCCTTTTCTTAGCCTAAGATCATGTCCTGTGTTTTCTTGTGAGAACTGAAATGGGATGGGACGTCACGGTCTGGTGCCTTATTCTCCCCTGGACTCTCCACCAGGACCCTCGCTCACCTGTCTGCCGTCACTCTGCTGCTTCCACCTCCAACGTTGAGACCGCTTCTCTGGTCTCAGGGCCGTCCTAGACCAGGCCCACTCAACCCCCACAGGGCAGACCCCTGGAGTGTCACAGGGAGTTGTGAGGTGGGTTGCCGATGTTGGTCACCAGGAATTAAATCACTACAGGGTAAAACTCAGCAAGACAGCCCTGGCTGGTGTGGCTCAGTGGGCTGAACACTGGCCTGCGAACCAAGGAGTTGCTGGTTCAATTCCCAGTTAGGGCACGTCCCTGGGTTGTGGGCCAGGTCCCCGGTGGGGGTGTGTGTGAGACGCAACCACATATTGATGTTTCTCTCCCTTTCCCTTTGTCTTAAAAAAAAAAAATCAGTGAGGCAGGCTCAAGACTGTCTCAATGTCCCCTCATTTCTGGCACGTCAAAATGGCAGAGAGGGGGATCCCCGCTTTGCAACCAGAGGGCTGAGACAGCGAGGTGTATGGTGCAGAATGGAAGGTGGTCCTAAGCCCACCTGATGCTCTACCTCTGTCCACTTCCTGTTGTTTCATCACCACCAGGCTGGGCCCATAAAGCGCATCTCGGCAGAGAAAGACAGAGCACTCTCGGGCCAGGCCTGAGTTACAGGTGTTTCAGGTATGCACACCCAGGATGTCTCCCAGCTCCAGGTCACCTTCTAGAAAAGCAGATTATCTCAACACACACAAAACAAGAAACTAGAATGGCTATGCCTTGATGCACAGAGGATGGAGCCCAAAGCCCATCCCTGGGAACCCTCCCTAGCCCCAGGTGCACTTTTTCCCACTTCCCCTCTGCCCCACCTCACCAGCCCTAAGACTGGGCAGGTCCTTTTTTTGGGGGGGGGGGGTGTTAAAGACTTATTTTTAGACAGAGGGGAAGCGAGAGAGAGAAACATCAATGTGTAGTTGCCTCTTGCCGGGCCCCTACTGGGGACCTGGCCCGCAACCCAGGCATGTGCCCTGACTACAGATCGAAACGGCGACCCTTTGGTTCACAGTCCAGCATTCAGTCCACTGAGCCACTCTGGTTAGTGCTGGCCAGGTCCTTGTTGAATACAGGTCTTTTGATGCTACCAGGTTTCCATATATACTGGGTTGGCCAAAAAGTTCTTGTGCTTTTTTTCCTGTTAAAAGACATTTTTCATTTTCACCAATAACTTTATTGATTTGGATATTCTGAGTATGCCGGCTATCTCCCGAATGGTATAACGTTGATTGTTCTCAAATAATGTCTTGATTTGATCACTATCAACTTCACCTGGTCTACCCGACCAGGGAGCATTGTCCAGTGTGAAATCTCCAGCACAAAACTTCACAAACCACATTTGACACATTCGATCAGTCACAGCACCTTCTCCATACACAGGACAGACCTTTTTTTTGCATTTCAGTTGTTTTTACCTTTCTTGAAATAATAAAACAAAATACATAAAAAATGTTACGTATTTTCTTCCATCTTCAATGTTAAAATGGCTGCACAAAAACTCACCAGTAGTTTTTTAAACACACACTGATATGACAGCCGCCACAATACAACCTAACAAAACTGTTTTGAAGGTCCGCATGCACAGGGACCACTTACTCATGATGTGACATCACTGGAGTCAGTTTTGGTGATCAGAAAGCACCAGAAGTGCCTTGCTGGTGCAGACAGGCTGCGTGGGCGCTTTGGGGAAAGGACAGGTGAGCAGTGAAGGGGAAAAGGTTTGGGTAAAATCGATGGATCAGGAGCTCACTCAGTCCCTACCTGTTCTGAAGGCGTTCACCGCTCCCCAGTACTACCCGACGAGGAGTCAGTGAGAATACCCACCCGCTGTGTGAAGAGGTAGAGGTTTATTGAAATATAAACATTCGAGAACATGTAAGATAGAAAACAACCACAACATATACAGACACTTGCAAGAGGGCGTCTGAGGTATTTCTCCACTGCCGAGGCTACCCATGCGCTCTCCTGCTTTTCCCGTTGGAACACAGAAGACAGGGAGGGTCAGTGCATGGAGCTGCCTTGGCCGCCTGCCAAGTGGCCTTTAGGACCACACTTCCAGGGAAAGCTCCTCTTGGCCCAGGGCCCTGCTCCCAGGGACACCTGCAGGCGCCCCCACTCTTGGGCTTCCAGGCTGAGACCCCTCTGTTGTCCTGAGGTCAGTGAGGGCTCACCAAGGGGGGAGGCTGGGCAAGCTGCCTGAGGGAGAGAATCTAACGACCAGAAAGACACAGTGTGCTGCCCCTGCATCCTCTGGCCAGAGAGTCCATTCTTCGTAACCAAACCCCTGAGAAAAACACACTGGCACAACGTCTGCCACCTTCGAGTGGGCCCAGCGCCAGCCAGCTGGGCCCCTCCCTGGCCCCAGGCCCCAGAAGCCCTTCCCTGCCCACACCCTCACTTGCCTGGTGGGTAAGGGGGAAGGCTTCTGAGGCTGGAAGAGGGTCAGCCCTGTGGAGGGGGCTATGTGAATGTGTGGAGGGCTGGGGGGAGGGAAGAGAGACAGTGCAGCAGAGCTGCAGCTTACCAGGCTGAGGCACGTTTGTGCTCAGGCTCTGGAATTCCCTTTCCTTCCTAGATGCTATGGAATGTTAGCCGGGTGTGGGCTTCCAGCAGGACCCGGCGACAGAGCAGTGGGTGGTGGCTCCTGAGTGCTGTGAGGTGAGCCTTGTGTGAGTCGCTCTTCTTCACCACCCAGGAGCAGTCTGCTCCGCCCCAGGGTCCAAGAGGGGGTGGAGCTCTCCCAGCACCACACCCTCTGCAAGGCCCTCGGCCTGCCCGTCCTGAGGGGGGGCGTGGAGTGAAGGGGAGACGTCTGGCCCCCTCCGGAGAGCGGGCGGTAAGGGCTGGGACTAGCCCTGCTCTGGCAGGAACTAGGTCAAGGACCATCTTCAGAAATGGTGTGGTCGTAGGACCCAGCCCGTGCGAGAGCAGGCCTGTCTTCCAGCGCCTCCTGCCGCTGTGACCCCTGAGTCGCTGTGACCCCTGAGTCGGCTGTGACCCCTGAGTCGGCGCTCCTGCCTGCCTCTCAGCCCCCTCACCGGGCTCTCAGAGGGGCTGGGCTACCAAATCATTTGTTTGGCTCTGGGGTGATCTGCTTTCACTTCTTTGGTGCTATCAGAACAATACAAACTTTAAAATAAAAGAACAAAAGTCAGCAAAACACATATAAAGAAGATTTCAGAGATGCAAAATACTTCCTGAAGAATCAAATATCAACAATTACAAATCTGAGGTATTTCAATGAACCTGACATTGGCAGGCTTGGGGGTGTTGGGGCAGAGACGGCCCCAGGAGAAGAAGGGGGCCAAGGGGCAAGGGGGCTGTTCTTGGGAGAGCTGGCCAACAAGGGAGAGTGAGCAGCGTGAGGTCTGAGAGGGTCAGAGAAGGGCTGGTATGAAGTGGGTGCTACAGCAGATGCCCAACAGGCCCTGCGACCTCAGGACTGCCTTCATGTGACCTTCTGGAGCCATTACAAGGGGACTAAGGGGCCATGAGGATGGCTTCAAATTTGAGGGGCCCACACCCCAAGAACATGGGAGACAAGGACAGCCCCATCTCACGCTCAGTGGAAAGGGCTACGGAGGCATGCTCTTGGCTCCTAGCAGACCCGCGTGAGAGCTAACGGTCAGGGCACGGAGCAGGGGAAGGACAGGGAGCCTGGGGTCATGGCAAAAGGCAGGGCAAGGACAATAAATTAAAGGGGAAGGGGTGCGAGGGCTTCCAGCCCTGTGTCGGCTTAGATTGTCAACACACTGTGCCCAGGAGGGAGTGGCCTGGGACCCCCGGAAGCTGGCTGCCCACAGACCCCATCCATTTCCCCAGGACAATCCCTGATTGGACAACGCTGCCCTGTCCCGCCCTGCAGCCTCTCCCTGTCCCCAGAGGACAGCAGGACCCAAATGGAGTCTGGACAGGTGGGCACATCCGAACTCTCAACATCTGGCCAAATGGATTTGACAGGAGATCCGTGAGGTGAGGTAAATTCTGTGCAGCAGCTCCCTTCACTCGTGACGGGAGAGTGGGAGCAGGAGCCGGGTCCTGCCCTCAGAGGGACCAGCTGGTAGAGGGCTCTGCACTGGGGGTGCCCCGGGACGAGGTAGGACTGGGCGAGCAGTGAGAACTGCCGCCGCTGCTGCTGGCGCTGCTGCTGGCGCTCTGGGGAGCAGACCCTGCGATGAGGTGGACCATGGGCTTCTGGGCAAACAGCACACCTGGGTGGAGGAGAGGAAGGTGTGAGCAGGCGAGACAAGAGGCGTGTTCCATCCGTTTCCACTGACATTCCGCCCAACTGTGCAGGGCTCCACTCTGGACACTGCCAGGGGCCGACGGGCCCCGAACGCTGCCCTGCTCCTGGATGCAGAGAGGCTGTGCGGGGGGACACACGGGTTGGTCAGTGATCTCGCTGAAATGTCACAGATGCTCTGAGGAAGGCCCCTCCGGGTGTTGCGGAAACAAAAAGGGTTTGGAGGGCAGGGGAAAATTGGCCAGGAAAGCCCCAGGGGAGGCTGCACATGGACTGTTAGCAAAAGCGGCCCAACGAGGAAGGGAAGGGTGTGCCAGGCAGAGGGAACCTGCCTGAGGGTGCAGAGAGCTGAGAGGCAGCCAGCGCGCCGGAGGCCACACACTGCCGTGTCCCACTACAGAGTGCAGGCAGATGAGGCCGCACAGATGGGGGGCAAGGTAGTAGAAGTAGAGGCCAGTGTGCCCCTCAGGAAGCCCGGGTCCCACCCTGGAGGTGTCGTGAAGCTCCTCGGGTTCAAGAAGGGGGGGATCTCCTGAGATGAGTGTTTCAGAACACCCTCTGTGGGGGGGGCACGGGAAGATGGGTGATGCAGGCCCGCAAGGGAGCTACTCCACCGGGAAGAGAGGCCTGACCTAGGGCACCCGCGGCGAAAACAGCAGGAGAGGAGAGAGCAGCAGGGTCTGCTCAGCTCTGTGGGGGGGCGCAGCATGGGTGCGAGGGGCTCTCAGGAAGGACTTCCAGGTTCCTAGCCTAGGTGACTGCAGACTCACTGAGAAAGGGCACAGTGGGACTAGGGTTGAGGAAGGTGAGGTGTGGGGAGCCTTCCACCCTCTTCTGAGAGAAGAGGCATTATGTCCTTCCCCTGATAGAGGACAAAGATGATGGGCATATCAGGCCCCCATAGACTCCTTCCCTGCTTTCTCCACGGACCTGCTCCCACCCCCAAGCCCCTCAGACCACCACATCCCCACCAGAAGGCCAAGAGCACCCAGGCCCGACCCACTGGCTCGCCCAATCTCCTCGAGGGCCTCCTGTGTCAGGCAGAGACCTCTGCAAGTGGTCCTGAGCATTGCTGCTTCTCTGCAGGCTGCTTCCAGGAACTCTGTCCTTTCGCTGGCCTCGACTCTGATGTCCGCAGCAGACAGTCCAGCAGAGATCCAGAGGATGAGGCCTACAGGGTGTACCCTGAGGGAGCCTTGTCCCGAGCACAGGAGCATACAAAGGGCAGAAGCATGCCCTGAGGAAATGCCCCCAGTTTTGATGGAAGGGGCACCTCCATGCCCTCCGTAAAATCAGGGGCTGATGCTGGAGCTCCTGGCAGAAGGCCACCGGCTAGAATGCCCAGGCACATTAGCCTCAACTCATCAAGCAATGCTTTCCAAGAGTCAGCTGGCTTGGTTCCCAAACTTAGCCCTGAACCCACAGAACGGGAGTGGCCAGAGAACTGATACTATGAAAACCAAGCTGATGGCCTTGGGTAAACTTACTCGGTAAAGGTGTTCCACCAACCACTCAACCACTCAACCACCCCACCACCCACACACTACTGCCAATCAGACTGAGGGAGAAACAGCTGTAAATGACGGGAAAGCCACAGCACACAGGCACTCAGACCCGTGTCTGTCCTTGATCCATGTTAAAGAAAAGGAACAAAAGCAGTTTGGAAAGGGAACAGCTGAAGCACAAAGACAGGGGGACCGTGCATGAGAAGACCGTTAACGGTGGACTCAGAACACAGTCACTTTCCTTGTATTCGAAGGCACAGAGAGTTGACTATGAATTCACATGAAATGACTTGTTCAATCAGCAAGCCAATCACTGGTCCCAAAGGGTTCGGCCTTGGGTTTCTATTACTGGGTCAAGGGCGGAGGGGTCTGTCATAATGTTATCTGTCCTCAGCCTCTGCTAGTCCAGAAGGACAGTTTGCTTGTGGAACTTTGAGATCACCTAAGAGGAAGGCACCCTGGGAAAGTATGCAGACAGGAGGGAGACAAGTGGGGCCAGTCAGGCTGCTGCACTGAGGCTGGCCACCACGCACGGGCCTCACCTGCGTAGGTGGTGCCATCGATGTCCACGGACATGTTAATGCTTCCGATGCTGCCTGTGGTCAGATTCAGCGCTGTAGCCGAGGCCTCTGATCTGTCTTCTGCTAGGGACAAGGGGGACAGCAGGCCTGGTCAAGTTTCCCGGCACATCTATTGTCCTGAGGCTGTCCCATGCCTGGGCCTGGCCACAGCAGGCTGAGGCGCTGTAAGAAAGCATCTAGACAACCTTGCCCTGAGCACAGGTCTGGCAGGAGGACCCAGGCTTGCTAATGTCTTACTGCTTGTTTTCTCCGTGGGCCACTTGACCTTCCTGACTCTCTCTGCTTGAAGAAAAGTGTGTCACCATCAGCAAGGCGGCCGCCCTTGGCTCACAGCTGTGTGGCAGCACTTTCAAAGCGATTCAGCAAACTTCACCGAGCACCCACTACCCACTGGCCGAGCAGCCGGAGACCAGGAAGATCTAGTCCGTCCTGCCTCCTCCTCCCCTTCACCAGGCTAGGGGCTTCTCAAGGAGAGGGTCCACCTGCCCAGCACCTGGTTTTCCACCTCAGCCTGGGCATCTGGGGCTCATGGAAGGCCAGTGCCCAGCTCACCTCTGCCCACTTATCATGCACAGGGCCCAGAATTCCTTCAGATGAGGCACCTGTCCTGTCAGCCTCTGGCTTGTGCAGGACCGGTGCACCTGGCCTTGAGTGGATAACGGAGCAGAGACCTGCTGCCTGGGCCATCACCTGCAGCCCCCTTTTGCTCCTCACCCAGGGGAGAGTGGACAGGGAGCGGCTGCTTGGGAATGTGCACAGCTCCCTCCACCCCTGGCTTCTTTCCCACGCACATGTATTTCATGTTTGTTCTGGGACAGCATCAAGGGCAAGGACGGCCAAGAAAATGTGTGTGAGGAGGGGAAGGGAGGGAAGAGGAGCAAGGGACATGGAGTGTGTAGTTCCAGGGACAAGAAGGTGGGGCACCCGAAAAACGTGGAGGGGAAGGGAAAGGGTGTCAGTTATGCTGCCAAACTCGTCTTGTCCCCCTCCCGCCTGTTCTGAGGGAAGCCGGTCCCTCACAGAGCCTCAGGGACAGAGGTGCTGACTTCCTCCCAGATGTGCCCTGCGCTTGCTCACACTCCCACATCCTGTCGGGCACTAGAGTAAAGGCTGAGCCCTTTCATTTAGACAGATCAAAGGCTGGTGGGGGATACAACGGCTGTCCCTGAAGGTCTCTGACTCCTCCCCGAACACTGCTTCTTCCTATTTGCTAGAGAATAAGGCACCGCCCGAAGCAATTTCTGGTCCCCGAGAAAATAACCTCAGCTTGGTGAACTGAGATCTCCACGGTCACCGAAGCCCCATGCGACTTTCTGGCCTCCAGACCTTTCCATGGGCCTGCAGGGCAAAAGCTGGAGGAGCCCCAGCCCAGTCTTGGGGGACGTGAGTGGGCCCCCCGAACGCAGTGTGGCCCGGCACACTCACCCCGCCCGCCGACCCGGATCTTCACGGGCAGCTGCCGCGCCATGCCGAAGAAGTCGCGCTGAAAGGCCTGCTGCGCCAGGCGCTGCCCCTCCTCCGACAGCCGAGATGCCTTCTTCTCGGGGGGCTCCCCCGCCTCCAGCCGCTCCCGCAGCTGCTCCAGCGTGGCCACCCGGGTGCCAGCCTGCTGGCCTGCCAAAGTCAGAGGCACAGCCAGTCGATTTGGCACAGGCACTGTTGTCACCGGGACTCCATCGCCTGGCAAAAGCACCAAAGCTAGACTGACCCACAGCCCACCCCCCACCCCCAGGTCCTGGACACAGACACTCGGCTCCATGCCTTCCCCTCCCCCGGGCCCTGCAGACCTTTCCTGAGGGTAGCTGCTGGGGGTATCCGAGGGTTGCTGGCACTGGTACCACTGCCGGAGCCCAGCCCGAGGATGGGGAAGCGGATCTTGGCTGTGGAGAGAAGGGTAGGGGCCCCCGCAGCGGCAGCAGCGGCAGCGGGCGAGTAGCCGAAGACGGAGGAGCTGTAGCCGGGCCGCCGGCCCTCCCGCCTGTTGCCATCAATGGCTGCCTGGAGCTCAGCTGGGGAGCTCAAGGCCTTCCTCTCGCACTCATAAGCGTAGAGGTACTTCATGTACCTGGAAGGAAGGAGGCAAGCAAGAGTCATTCGAAATGTGGCGCCTGACACCGCTTCATTTAAGTTGCTGGGTCTGGGGAAGCGGCCTCTGCAGGCAAGCCTCCAGGGAGAGGCCCACGACCTGGGGCACCACCCAGAAGAGAAAACTCCAGGCCCTCTGACTGCCACTCAGTTCTGAGCACGGCTGCAGGGGGAGGCATCACTCACTCAGGGAAATGAGGGACATATGCTGACGCTTCATGGTCGTCCAGGTGCCTTTTCAGTGCCCTGGGGGATGTTGGGCCCATGCTGTGACATGACTCCTAGTCTCCTAAGCGTCCCAAGTCAGCTGGTCAGACAGGCAATTTCCCCATCGTGGAGCAGGTGCCCCAGGAAGCAACTCTTCCCCAAGAACGTGGAGATGAGGACTGCTTTGGTGGCTGCAACTCCGCCCTCCACTTCTGCTGGAACAGCTCCAGCAGGTGAACCCTTTCTACTTTTCAACAAGGACAGGACATGCCACCTGACCGATACATCAGTTGCTCATTCCATATTCTTTAAAGAGCAACTTCCAGAGTGTTACGAAAGAAGAGAATGCCTTCTGGCCCTCACTCTCCAATGTTGCTCTTAGCTTCACTGTTTCCAGCACGCTTTTAATGAACTCAAATGATGACAAAAATCATTCACTGACCCCAGTGGGGCCCGACCACCTGCCTTCTCCTGGGACCCACGTTGCTAGGCAGGCTGAGTGTCAAGCGGGAAGCGCGAGGCTAGGGTGGAGGCGCAGTGTGGGAGAGTGTCCTGGAAAGGGTGTGGGTTTCAGGGACAAGGCCCAGGTGGGAATGAATCTCAGCTCTACCACTTACTAGCTGGTATGACCTTCACCAACTTAACCCCTGAGCCTTAGCCTTGGTGATCTGGAAGAGGGGAATGACAGCCACTTTACAGGGTCAACGGGCAGGCTTGAAGGCAACACAAGGGTGGAGCAGCGGCGCAGAGGCCCCTCGGGAAATACCAGCTCTCAGCATTACCGTCGTCTGGGGAGGGTCCGTCTCAGAAACCCTACTCACTTTCTTCACTGTACCATGGGATTTTCCTCCTTCTTCTAAGTTAGAACACCCCCTGCCCTGGCTGGGTGGCTCAGTTGGGTGGGGCGTCATCCTGATACACTGGGGTGGTGGGTTCAATACTCAGTCAAGGACAAGCCTGCTCCCCGCCCCAAAAAGAAAACAAAACATCCCTTTTCTCCAGTCTTTGCTTCCTTCCCCCAAGGCCTGGCCACTCACTGGGTCCTCAGGGTGAAGGCGGCACTGGTGATGGACGTGGGCAGGTTCAGGCCTTTGGTGATCTCCCTCCAGATCTTCTTGTTGATGATCTCCACCAGGCCCCCCTTCTCCGTCACCAGCTTGTACAGCATGTACAGGTCCAGGATCTGCTTGGCCATGATAGGGATTCGGTTGATGGGGGTCCCTGTGATTATCCAAAGAGAGAAAGAGAGGGTTGCGTCATCCTCAAGCAGAGAGGAAGACATCTATGTACGCCCATCTTTTGTTGAGTTAGAAATATGTTCAGAAATCTGCTTAGAAGTATAATTTAACTCAAACTCCCAAAGCCTGAAAGCTGTCAGGCCAGCTGCCACTTCTCTTGGGATGAACAGAAAGACGGTTCGACTCACAGGCTGTGTGGCCCTTGGGTAAAACACAGCCTCTCTGGGTCGGTTTTCCCATCTATAAGTAAGAGTACTGGACTAGTTTTTTTTCATAGCAGTACTGAGTCCTGATTCTTTCCTGATGATGTGGCAACTCACTGCTCTGGCCTTCAGGTGCCAGTCAGCCCTCTCCTCCAGGAGGCCGTCCCTACTCCCTCAGCAGGGAGCTCCTGCCTGGCCCTCCTGCCGCAGGGGACACAAGTGGGCTTTTCTGTCCTGTGTCTCCACCATGTCAAAGGATCTACAGGAAACACAGGTTTCCAGGGGGAGGGGAGGGGGAGGGGAAAAGCCACTCGACAATTCTGTCCCCACTAATGGCTCCACCCCTTCCCTGGCCTCTGAAAGGGAGGGACGGGTCAGAATAGCTTTGCCCACCGGGCCTGAAGGGAAGTGAGAGCCCTGACCAGGAAACCTGGCCCTGAGCAGGAAGGCCCACTAATGAGCACCAGGGGATGCAGGGAGGGCGGGGCCGAGTGCCCTCCCCGGGTGCTCCTCAGGAGGCGTGATGGATGACTGTCATCTGGCAGCCTCTGGATTAATGATCTGGAGGTCAGAGGGGAGAATTCCGAAGGGAAGGGTCACCGTCCAGGGCAGGGTATGAGACCTGTTGCCCTTTAACGGCAAGCTGCTTGTACTGTACACAGGCTGCCCCTCCCCCACCCTCCCACTTGCCCGCCTGTAGACGTCAGGCCAGCCTGACTAGAGAAGGGCTTTGTTTCAGCTCCTCCTGCTTCTCCCTCGAGAAATGGCATGCTCTTCCCAGCCCTGGAATGTTGGCCTCACCAACTCTTACAGGATAATTCAAGCCAGAGAATGGAGTGAAGGCCCCCACACTCATGAAGAGGAAGTGGCGTGAGCACGAACACTCAGGACTGCTACGGCGTCTCTCGCGGTGTGGGGAGGGAGCAAGAGGCCTCCGAGGCCTGTTTCCACCAACTGGTCTTCGGAGCGTCGAGGACAAAAGGGTCCCAGAGTTAGATCCCAAGATTCGCAGGTAAACTTTCAGGGGACTGTGGGTGCACTCTAAGACGCAGCTTGTACGCCGGTTAACCTTTCTCCCCAGGCTGTTCTGGACAGTCGCCCTGCCTCCCGTCACAAGACGAGACCTGACGCAGCAGAACCAGTCTCTGGCAGGACTGGACGAGGTCTGTGTCCCTCTGGAGGTCGGTCTGCCCAAGCACACTGAAGGCCGGGCCGTTCATACCCTCTATGGCACAGCCTACAGACTCCAGGCAGACCACTTCCAAGGCCCCTCCCTCACAGAGGCCTCCGAAGCTTGCATTTCCAGAACGTGTGTGACCCGCTCATTCCAAGTCTTCCAAGTCCGTGTGTGCACTGAGGTTTGAGGCAGGGAGCCCCGAGGCGGCACTGACTGCTCTCTCACCAACCTGCAGGTCGTCAGGGGGCTCCGCCGGCTCTTGCCCCGAGGTACCGTGCAAAGCTGCCTTCCTTCCCAGTCTGCGGCCCCCACGCCGAAGCAGGCCCTGGCTGGCTACTCGGACGCCTGCAGCAGCTTGTCACCCGTGCAGTCACCCTGCACCTTCACCTATCGCTCACCTCCGGGTTCACGAACTTGCAAAGACTCCGACTGCCCACCCGCCCCAGCGCACAGGTTCAACGCCATCACTGAGTTCCCCGACGGTCTGTGAAGGACAAGGCACGAAGTGTTGCTAGTACGCCCAACAGCTCACTCACCAGCTACTTGGGTGTCCTCACTGTCACCCCCAAACCAAGCCCACTTCTCTGCCTTCTGCGTTGTGCTCTCCCTCCTCATCAGGACTGCCCGAACCCTCTCGGCACTGGCCTTCAACGTCCACTCCCTCCAGGGATACCTTTCCCACCACCCTGGTTCACACAGATGTCTTCCCTTCCCAAAGTTCGGCTACAGCCCCGAGGTTCAGCACGTAACTACGCTCTCACTGTTCACCGTGCGTTCACCTGCTGTCCCAGGAGGACTGTAGCCCTGAAGGCGGTGACTGTTTTTCCTTCACTGTGGCGTGAACGTCATGCTTCGCCGTGTTCCATAAACCAAACTACCACGCAGACTGTAGAAAACTTCCTGGAGTCCAAGCAACCAGCTCCACGGTCACCCGGCTGGGAGTCGTAACCAGTCTCCCCAGGCTTGTGCCGCGTCTGCCAAGACCCACCACTAGCTGTGCTAATGCGGACGCCCCGAAAGGAGCCACCGCCCTGGCTCAGGCCCGGCAGGCTCACGGTCACACGGGCTGAGGAAAGGAGGCCCGAGTGGTCAAGCCCGCTGCGTCCGAGTTCCGCAGGGAGACGAGACGATGGTTCCGAGCCCCACCTGTGAGCAGCTGTCAGAGTCCGCACCATTGTCGTGTGAGCCTCTCTGCTGGTGGTGCTCAAGCGTGAAGGGTATGTTTTGCTCTTGGAAATGGTTGTGCACGGAGGCAGACCAGCAGCACAGCATGAAGTGACCAGGCTGGCAATGCTGACCTTGTGTGGCCACACACCAAGAGATTCTCTGGTGTGGCTCTGACGACCTCTGAAGGCCAACTCCCCAGGAGGAATTATAAATTCACTCTGAGAGGTCACTGGACTTGTGTAACCACCGGAGTCGGCTTGCTTGAAAACAGTGTTACAGATGCAGAGAAAATTCTCCTTTTTATCCTCACACGGAGTGAGACTGCATTTGCCTGAGAGACGCTCAGGGGCAAAGGAGACAACAGGGAGAGACAGGGCCTGGAAAGGGAAGGAAGAGACCAGGTGGTGTTTGAAGTCAGGGCTGTGAGCCTAACCAAAAGGGACCTCTTCCCAGGATCTCCACAGAGAAAGCCCAGGCTAGGGTGGCACTGGAACCCTGGTGGTGGCCCTGAGTCCTGCTGCCCCCCAGCCCTGCCCGGTGTGGCCGTAGAGACCCGAGGGAGAGGGAGGGTGTCGGCCCCCCCGCAGGACAGCTGCTCCTGGGGCCGGTGGACACCTGGGACTGCCAGAAGCAACGCTGAGGCAGCTCTGAGTGCTAGCTCTAGGTGACCGTCCGTCTCTCTCTCATTCGCTGGATGACCCAGACGCTGCCCCCGCCCTGGCTTCAATCCCCCTGACAACCCAGAGAGGCAGGGCCCTCGGGCTCCTCTACCTCTGCGGTCTGCTCTGTGCCCAATGGGCCTGGCAGCCAAGGACACTCAACCATGACAATGCAGGGCAGAGGCTCTTTCGCAGTTTACCTGCCTGAGTAAAAAAGAAAACACCTCACACCGGGCATGGGGGGGGGGGGGGAGAGCGACACACTCGTACCTCAGTTTCCCCACCTGTGAAATGAAGATTTTGGACTAGGTGACTTTTAGTTCTAAAGTCCTATGAGACTACGGATAAAAACTTAAAACAAAAATTGATAGTCGTGATCATTACCAAAGGAAGGGTGACCTGGTTTTAGAAGCTTGCCTGAATTATGAAATAATGTTGCCAATCGATCTTGAGATGAGGGCTTGGGGTCTTCTGTGCAGGGTTCTGGCTCGCTTAGGACCATCTGTTCAGTTCAAGGCCTTGAAGGGGAAGGGTCGGTCTCTGGACTGCTGTCTGGGCCGGACTGCGCCTGACTACAACTAAGGAGGCTCTCTACCCGAGAGGGACAGACCTTTGTGCACAATAGATGCACGAGCCACTTGCCTGGAACCAGGAAGGAGGCAGACAGCCATGCAGAGAGCCCCTTGCAGGTCACTGCTGTTGGCCTTGCAGGGAGCCGCATCTCAGCCCCGTCCAGCCTCTCAGAGGGGCGTGAGCACCTGCCGGGGAAGCCTGAGAACTGTCAGTCACTGAGTCAAAGCAGGGGCCAGGACCAGGGTAATTAATCATGCTTCCTCTGACAGGAATCCAGGGCCTTATCTATCCCAACCCCAAGAAATGCCACTGCTCTCCAGCTCCCTCCTCAATAAAGGAGACTGACAGTCCCAACAAAGAGGCCTCTTATCAGATTTCAGCCAGGGAGACTGAAGCAGCCCAGAGGCTAAGTGGAAAGGCTTTTATGAGGGCCTGGGCCCAGGGAAGCTGTGGGGCTCCTGGGCTTTAACCCTTGGTGGTGGGAACGCTAACGGTACTGCTAACGGTACTGGCACCAGCTGGCCAAAGCTGTGATCAGGAGCTTCCCGTGCAGATGAGCCAGACACACACTGTTCCCTGGCACCTGGCTGCCTCTCCTTCCTACCACTCAGACTACGCAGACAGAGCAGGGGAGAGGTAAGGAGATGACCTCCTCCGGAACAACAAAGATGGGGTGGGGTGGGAACGCTGAGGGAGGGTCACTTCCTCCCCAGAAGAGAAGGAGGGAGCCCCCGGCAGGGTTATGTGGCAGTTGCTTTCCCACTGACTGGTCAGGGGTAAGGCCCAGGCCCAGGGTGTGGCTGGCCCTGCCAAGGACTCTTGCAGCTTTCCCTGGGTTGGAAAAGATCATTAATCATTCCCGTAGCCCGTCAATACTGCTGGGAGGCCACGCGGAGAGCCCGGAAGAGCTGGGACCCAGGTTAGGTGGGGAATGTGGGCCGGCCGGCTTTCTGTCAGCCCCTCCGCATATTGATTCTTTCCCTGCTGAGGCCTGCTCCCCAGGAACAGCAGAGAAATGGCTGTTCGTCCCCCAGTTTGTTTATGTAGGAAATACCTGCCTCCAGGAACTGAGCAGCAGTGTCTGGCAGGGTGCAGTGCAGCACGAAGCTGACCATTCAGCAAGGCTGGACAGAGGCCAGGTGCGCAAATACCCTAGAAATGGACTGATGGGCACCCCAGCCCTCCACCTCTGACTCCCCACCGAGTGGGTCTGATGTCAGCAGAGTGCACTTGTCTTGTGTACAGGGCTCGCATGTACTCCTGCGTACACCCGGGCAACCATTCCTCAGATGAAACAGAGAGCGCTCCCTGTTCCCCAGGAAACATTCCCAACCAACAGCCACTGTCCCCACAGCCCACCCAGAAAGGTCACTGACAAGCACCGCACAGCTGATTTTCTGTAACCTTAAATAGATGGAATCACGAGTATATATGCTCATGTCTGGCTTCTTTTGCTCAACAGTAGGTCTGTGAGCATCACCCCGCTGTGTGGCATCCACCAGCAAAATATGACGCCGCGCCACTCACTCATCCATCCCACCACTGATGCACGTTTGAGGCCTCTCCAGGGTTTGGCTAGAAGGAACGTTCTTGCACGAGTCTTTCAGTGACGTAAGCACTGGTTTCTGTCAGGGGTACACTCAGGAGCAGAACTGCTGAGTAACAGGGAGAGGCATGTTTAGCTCTAGTGAATACTACAAAACAGATTCCCCAAGTCACGCCATTTGTATTCCCACCTGCGATACTTGGAAGTTCTGGAGGTACCGTGATCCGGGAGGCTGATTTCAAACTCACTGCCTTTACTGATACCCTAGCTCAGACTCACTGCCTCAGGGGAAGGTCAGCAGTGCATGGAATGCTGTATTCTACTACAGGAGATAATAACATTTTACTTGTGCCTGTGCTGTCTCCTTGAAAAACTATGTTCAGAGGAGTTGGCCAAGGAGTCAGAGGACTGCCAGGCCTTCTCTCCTTTGTCTGCTGCCCATCACAAGTCTGTTGACTTGGCTGGCGTCCCCAGGAGACAGAGTGGAAGGCTGGCAGGGGAGAGGCGTGACCCCAGGGCTTCTGGCCCAGGCAGTGCGCAGCTGCGTGAGCTTCCACTGCCGTCCATGCCACCAGCCTCTCAAGACCCAGCAGGTTTTCCCGCAGTGTAAGTGGGCCGAACCCTCACTTCAGACTTCCTGACACCAGCCCTTGGACAATTTACCAAATATCACCTCACCCTGGAACAAAGGAGGCAAAACGATCAACTCAATTTTACCAAGTGCTAGAAGTAGCAATGACAGATTTTGAAGGGGAAGAGGCTGAATTTAACTTAGAAAATGGGCTATTCAAGTCAGTCATGCTTTTCAAACATCAGGGTCCCTTTCCACTGCCATGAACAGCTGGGCAGTTAGAGGTCATCACCTGACCATTAAATGTGGAGAAATGATGACCGTGTGTCAACAGTAGCTGGATTGCCCAGGGAGAGAAACGATCAGGCCTCAGACGAAGATTTGCATTTTAGACTTTCATTCGGGGGTGAAGTTAGAAAATGAAGCCCAAAGCCTATTTCATCTGACAGAGACAGCATGTTTTATTTCGTCAGTGTCCGCAGCACAGACCACCCACTGCAAGATACACAGAACACACGAGAAACTGCCTGCACCGAGAGGCAGAGCCGTGTGTGTGTCACACACAGCTCCCTGCCAGGGATGGCAGGTAAACGCACAGCAGAGGGAAAGCACTCAAGTCCCATTTGGAGGCAGCCCAAGCCCTTTCCCGCAGTCAGTTCTTTGTAGATACACATCAAAACCACAGCCAACCGTGCACTTGGGAAAACCAAGGTCCGTCTGCAGCCGTGAACAGAACTGCTGGAGGAGGGAGGGCAGCTCTCCAGGTGAGGTCTGCACAGAACTTTTCCTCGTGCCCAGCTGGGGCACGGGCCGGAGAGGCCGGCCTTGCGTGTGGGTGCCCCAGGTGTGTGCATGGTCCTGCTATCTCCTGTGCCCTCACCTCAACGCCTTCCTGCCCTGACAGATGGCAGCCTTTGTGCCACTGTGAATCTGCCCTTCCCCGAGAGGAAGGCCGTGCACAAAGAATCTGACCCTGTGTCAAGCAGCTAGATGCTATCAGCCCCTACCAGACAGTGGCCTGTGGAGACAGAGCAGCGTTCTCTGCAGGGCTCCAGAAGGCTGGAGGGAGAAGGCTCACCCACTGCCCCACAGGGAGTGACGGGGCTGCTCGTGCCAGAGGCCCAGTCTCACAGAGGCAGCGCAGACAGGCAAAGAGCACTGGGCTGGCAGCTGGGAAGGCAGTGCCAGGAGTGCAGTGTGGCCTTGGGTAAGTCACTTAACCTGCGGGCTGATTCTTCATGGTCCACTGACGACCTCTGCTCTCTACCCCAGAGAGCCGACGCTGTGCTGAGCGGCAGGTCAGACAGCAGGCTGCAAGGGTTCTGTGAGGTGCAGGGGCGGACGACCACAACAGTAGAACCGCTGTCCGCCTCCTCTCCGACAGCGGGCAGGTGAGGTGCACTTCCACCTCACTGCCCAGGGCACAAGACTACAGACTTTTTTGCTCCTTACTGAGGAAGGAGGGAGGGAACTGCTTATCAGCTTCTCCTTATCAAACTTCCAAATCAGGGCCTCCCACTCAGACTTCCGCCTGGAGTTCCACCAGGGAGTGCCATCTCAGAAGCCACCCCCAGTGAGTTCAATCAGCCACAAAATTTTATCTGCAACTGTTTCACTTTATTTTTGGCAAAGAAACGTGTACTGGAGGGGACCCAAAAAACCCTGGAATTTATTCATAAAAAATTATGTATTTATTCTGACATGTTTAAACTTTAGTTACCTCCAAAGTGCACTCCATTTGATGCAATACACCTATCGAGACATTTTTCCCACTGCTCAGAACAGGTTTTGAACTCATTGACTTTGATGCCTTTTAGTGCTTCTGCTGTTTTTTATTTCACCTCTTCCACATCAGCAAAACGTTCCCTTTGAGGCCTTTTTTCATCCAAAGTAACAAAAATGGTGACTAAGGAGGGTGGAACATGAGGATCTTGTTGTTTTTGGTCAAAAATTACTGAACACTCAGCTCAGTGTGGACAGGTGCACTCATAAATCACCCACCATGAAATGGGCAAACGGGTTGAAAGAATCTTCCAAAAACTTCATTGTAGCCAAATGCAGCCTCTCACAACAACACCAGCTGGCACACTGACACAGATGGGCTCCTACAACACTCGCCTAGTGGGGGAAGCCAGTACTACAAGGGGCCCACCCTCCAGAAGATAATTCCAGTTTTTGGGGGGTTCCCCCTCGTATTTTATACACACGTATGCATGAGGCAAAAGGTGAGTAAAATGGAGTACCCGAAATCTAAACAATCATTCTAGAGAAACATTTGTGGGAACAGAATCAAGGCAAGTTGTTTAATTCAACTGGGCTTCAGTCGGCAGAAGAGGATAACAGCAAGAAAGGGTGAAGAATCTGGTCTTGGGGATCCTTGGTCTAATTTTTACACAATTTTTTTAAGCCTCACTTGAGGACATGCTTATTGATTTTGGAGGGAGGGTGAGGGAGGGAGAGAGGGAGAGAGCATGGATGTGAGAGGGAGACACTGCTCAGCCACCCCTTGCACACGCGCCCAGACCGGGCGTCGAACCAGCAGCCCCTCACTGCATGGGATGGCACTCTAACCGACTGAGCCACACCAGCCAGGGCTGTACAACTACTTCGATAGGAAACTGCTTTAGAAAGCTTTTTTCTTTTTTCAGTCATCCAGGGTGGCTCTTCTCTGTCGGTAGCTGAACAGACACAATCATAGACCTGCAGTGCAGAACCTGGAACCTGGGAGAGACTTCCAGGTGACCTCTCACCAAACCCTCTCATTTTGTAGGTCAACTGAGGTCCCTCAGAAAGGGCGGGGTGTGCTCAGGACCACGGGGAAGGGTGGCATGGCGCCCCCGGCTTCACACTCACCAGTGCAGAGTTCTTTCCCCTGCCCCCTGCCTCACGGCCCTTCCCAACGACAGCGAGCCCAACCAGGCACTGCCTAGGCCTCCTTGCAGGCTCCTTCTAGGGCAGGTTGCTCTGATGGTGGGGAAAGGGTCCCCAGGGCGCGAGTCATGCTGGTCCGGCCTAGACCCCAAGGTGCCACAGCTGCCAGGCCCTTCTTCACTTATGGTCGTTCACTCAAAGGCTAACAAGCGAAGAGCCGGCCCAAAGCAGTAGCGGCAGCGGCCCCTCCTGCTAAAGAGCAGGCTTGTCACCTACAGTCTGTGGGAAAGTCTGCTGGGTGCTGCCCCCCTGGGAGCCCAGTCCACTCCTCTGAGGTGTGGCCCGCTGAGTCAAAGCTGCCAGCCCCGCTCACAGCCCAGGTGGGTGTCACCAGGACTTTCAAACTCGGGCCGTTTCCAGTGGCTCTTATAAAATCCACCACTTACCCCTCATATTAGCTCTGGAGGATGACCTGCTGCCTGTTGCTGACCAGCTGCCAAGGCCTCTAAGGCCTTTCCTTGGACCCAGCTAACAAGACCTGGCTTCTGAGTACCTTAGACACCCGATTTGGGAATGGCAAGTAAGTCACAGATGTCTAGGGCCCCTGCTTTCACCATTCTGTGAAGAGCAAACACAGCAAGCTTCACACTGAAGTGCATTCTGCTCCTGTACCTCTTGCACTGCCCACCTGAATTCAGCTGCAGTGGCCCCTGCTGCTGAGGACCGTCAGACACGAGCTTGCCAGGGAGACCACTGAGTTTAAGGGACCACCTCCGCACCGCCCCCCTGCCTCGGTCCCCCTTCTCCTGCCCAGCTACGTACTGCGTGCCACAGCAAGCGCCCTGAAGTCCCGGCTTCGGTGACACTCCCAGTGTTTCAACTTCAGTAACTGTGCTATGTCCACAGACAGGAATGCTACCTTCTTGGCCAAACGTGTTCTTTAGTCTGGTGACAACTGACTCACTCAGGACTCAGGGAAGGGCTCTTCCAGCTACGTCTGGGTCATGCCTGCCCCTGCATTTCTGCCTCCCAGCTGAGTGGCTCCCTTCACTCCCGTGGCCCCAGTAAGCTGGGGCTCGGCTCCTCTCCGAGGCCTGCCTTACGCCCCAGCCCAGGGGCCCGGCACCCTTGCCTTTGGCATTCAGCCACAGAAGGGGCTCTTGCAGCACGGCCTGAGACATAGCTCGTTGCCCTGAGACACTGCCACCCGAGTGGAAGTACGATGGTTTCCATAAAGTCTCTCTGCTCAGGGAACTTTAGATCTTCACCCTCATTTCCATCTGTCTGTGGCAGTGGCTCTCATGTTCCCCAGGGACACTTATAGTACCTGGGGACATTTTTTGTCATCACAACTGGAGGAGAGGACACCCACAACAAAGAATCAGCCAGTCCCTGAAGTTGCATGCTAAGGCTGAGAGGTTAAGTATGAGACTGATGAACAATTAGCAAGACCAACCCAGCCAGCCCCCTTTATGGGAGATGCCAGCGAACACGAAATGCATCAGCGCTGAAGACAGGAAGCAGGGCTCCTCAGGACCGGGACCGCTCACTCCTGCTTTGGGCTCACCCAGAACATACCAGATGGCAGTCCGCAGCCCTCGCACTGCAGAGCACCAGGAGACGTGGCACTCCACGCTTTCTGCTGCTGACCTCCATTACGGCCTGAGCACCAGCCTGTCTGGCCCTGAGCTGGCAGTGGGGACACAAAGAAGTGCAAAGTGGCTATCTTCAAGGACCTCCTAATCTAGCGGGGACGCACCGCACTAAAGAAACAATCACGGATTGTCACTCCTGGCCAGGCTGACGTGACTTCTACTTTCCTGCAGAAAGCCTGCTGGGAAAGGAGAAAAGCGGTCCAGGGGAAGAGAAGGCAGCGGCAGCGCCGATTAAAACCCACGCTGCCGCAGCAGCCCCGTGAGACCGCAGCAGCTACCGGGCTGCAGCAGCTGGGCGGCGCAGCTGCTGAATAATTGAGTGGTCACTGGAGGGCAGACTGAAGGACTGAGTGGACTTCTCCTTCTCAGTGCGGCCACGGCATTTCACTGCTGCCAGTCACGTGACCCTTTGGGATCCTAGTCCTGTTTTTCCCCGATACAGGCAGCTCTAGACTACAGCTCGAGAAGCATGCTAACGGGGGCTGCTTCGACTGCTTTGGTACGCTGGGAGATAGGGTGGGACGCTGAACCTCAAAACACATGTCAGTGCCTTTTGTGAGGAAAGAAATGACAAAGTAAGTACTGGGCATGTAACAGGCTGCTACTAAGAAGGCTATGTGGCTTTGGAAGGTAAAGGGAGAGGAAAGAGGGGGAGAGACGGGGTGACAGGGGGAGGGAAGGGTTCACACAGAGTCTCGGCAGCCGGAGCTGCCGTCAGAGCTCAGCCTTGGCTAAGGGGGCCTCACACTGCCGCCTCTCAGGGAAGGAGCAGATGCAGAAGCCAAGGGATATCTGGGGTTGGCCGAAAAGTTCTTGTGGTTTTCCCCATAAAATAAAACACATTCTTCATTTTCACCACTAACTTAATTAATCTCAATTATTTTGAGTATGTCGGCCATCTCCTGCGTGGCATAACAGTGACTGTTCTCTATCGCTGTCACCTTCAACTGGTCTCCCCGACCATGGAGCATCGTCCAAGCGAGAAATGTCCAGTGCGAAGCTTCGCAAACCACTTCTGACATGTTCGATCAGTCACAGCGCCTTCTCCACACACCGCACAAATCTTTTTTTTTTTTGAATTTCAGTTGTTTTTACCTTTCTTGAAATAAAACTTAATATGTCAAAAACGTTGGGTATTTTCTTCCATCTTCAATATTAAAATGGCTACACAAAAATTCACCAACTTTGGTAATTTTTTTTGAATGCACGCTGATATGTCAACTGTCACAATACAACCTAACAAAATTGTTTCAAATGAAGTTAAAGACAACTACGCGCTACTAGAACCATCTTACGGAAAGAAACGAAAAGAACTTTCTGGCCAATCCGATATATCCTAGGGAAGAGGCTAAGGGAGCAGTGCTCTCCCAAGGCTTTGTCTGAGGATGACAAAGGTGGAGCCCCACAGCCTGTGGAGGGCGTTCTCCTGGGGAGCCTGGGGTTCTGGCCATGCTTCCTGAGGGCTGGCCCCCCTGGTGAACCCATTGCTACGAAAGGCTATAAAGCCAAGAGGCTGAGTCACTGGGCTCAAGACGCAGTCACAACCTGGTCCCATCTCATGAAGTGAGACAGCTGGGGGTAAGGGAGCTTAAAAGGAGAGGAAGAGAGAGGCAGGAAGGTGCATTATAAAGCGAACACCCACATACCTACAGTTAAACTGCAGAAAGGTCCCCACCAAGCCAGCAAATGCAAAAACCAAAGAGCCAATGGATAAGAAAAAAGATTTAGCCTGTCCTTATCAGGGGCCACTTCCAAACCTCCCAACCAATACTGAAGGGCCTTCCTTCCAATGGTCCTTCTCAGTCTCTCTAAGGCTAGCTACGAGAACAGGAAGCCCCACATTCCAGTCTGGGTGATACCCAGGGAAGCTATAAGCTTAAGAAAAAAAATGTACTTAAATTTGAAATGACTCCAGAGACCAGTTAATCAGAAGAAGAATGAGAAGAGAAAGCAAGACTAAATCTGAATAATCAGTCCATTCATTTTCTGCCAAGGCCCTCTCTGCCCTCTTCAATGTGGTTCAACTGTTTGGCGAAATTCATAACACGTCAGCAGTACATGCCTCGTCTTCCTGGGCTAACTCTCTGGCACTCTGTGGGGAGGTGTTAGGCCCAAGTGTGAAGTGCACACAGTAGGCACTCAATAAATGGACACAGAATTGAGTAACGCACACTCACCCCTCTTCTGCATGAAGATGAAGAGGTCATCCAGGAACTCTTTCCTCTCCGGATCGCCATCCAGTTCGTATAGCTGTAATCCCAACGCCCCCAGGGGGAAAACCACAGTGAAAAAACACGTCTTGCGCAGGAATCTCACACCAGAGATACACAGCCATCTGAACGGCTGCGAATGTGCTTGCAGGCCACTCCTGCCCCATTCCTTGGGGACCACATGCAACCACCCACTGCAGAACTGCCCCTTTCGGGATCCCAAAGGAAACATCACAGACCTTGGCAAAGTCTCGAGAGATCTCTCTTCCTCGGCCTCCATCTGCGTCCTCACTCCACGCCGGGCCGCCATTCTACAGGGGAGCAAAGTGGAGAGTTCAGGAGGGAGAAAGAAGAGTCCGAGAACGAGGCAATCAGGGAAAGAAAGAGCCTGGCAATTGTGCTCTTCTGGGCTGTCCCGTGAAATGTAAAAGACTGCTCAGGTGACCGTCTCTGCCACCCTCCCAGGGACAGCGTGCTTTTTCTTTCTCTTTTTTGTTTTGTTCTCTTCTTCCGTTATGGTTCCAAAATGAGAGGGAGTCAGGTGGCAGAACCGTCTCCGTTGGTTGGAGGGTGGGCGTTACTTCTGCCCGACAGTCCGGGCAGAAGGGGCCCAAAGGCCCGGTTTGCTGAGAGCCCGCTCGCCCTTCGCCGGTCCTCTGGAAGCCACCACTCTGAGGTGTGCCACTTGTCAGCAGGTTCTGCACGGTACATGTTTCTGTGTTTTACGGTGCGTTTGGATGTCATGTGGCACGTTGTGAATGCAGCTGGCCTGCCTTTTCACACAACACCTAGGTGGGGTTAAAGGTCAGAGGAAGAAGCAGGACACAGATCCCGAAGCGGCAGCTGCTCGGCCTCGCCTCAGCACTAGGAGCCCCAAGTCGAACACTCAGGACTCCCTAGTAACACCAGGGTCCCCAGTGCCTGCGATTGCTCCCAAGGTACAGAGACTCCGGGCTGCCAGACTGAAGTTCATTTTCATCAGAGAAATAGTGCTTTAATCGATTAAGTTAAACCAACACCATTTAGCTGAACGGAGGAGACGGTGAATGTAAGCATGCTTTTGTTTATGTTCTTGGAACCTGCTTTCCAGCCTGACTCAGCTGGGCAGTTCTCACCACTGTCCACGGGGCTCCTCTTCACTCCCGGCGGGGCTAAATGTGCTAGAAGCACCTCTGCACACACTGAGCTTAGAACGGAATACATTATTTTGGGATGATCTGTATCGTAAGCTCCCTGACAGCGCAGGTGTATTATTCATCTTTGTTCCCCCAGCACAGAGCACCCCGCCTGGCAGTTACCAGGCCGCAGTGAACGCCTGATGAACTACAGTCATTGTTAAAAGGAATTAACTGGCTGTTTGAGCCAGCTGAGCACCTCTTCACAACATACGCAGACACACATACACCACACAGGAGAGCGAAAACCACCCTCTGCCGGTGGGGTGTGTAAAACATCGCACCAAAAGCCTCCTCACCCCTGACCCAGAGGGTGGGACTGGACGCCGTGAGCCTGTCACCTCCACTCCTTCTCCAGGACCACAGGCTCACCAGCTCACACACGTGCACCCACACAGGCACCTGCTGAGGTGGAGGAGGAGGGCATTTTGGAATGAGGAGCACTCCTTGGACCACATAAGGGTCTTGCTATGAGGCCAGGCCAATAAAACAGAAGCCTGGTCTCATTCTGCTTCCCCTCCTCTGCCTCTAGTAAGGCCTGCCTGAAGGCAGGAGGTCGTGTCGGTTTTATCTGGAGGCCTCCCTTCGCCTCCCTCACTCCGCGTGGACTCTGAGGTAGCCCCTCTGACGGCAGCAGTCTAGCACGCAGGGAGGTGAGCGTGACCAAGAAGTGGTGTCCTGTCAGCTGGAGCAGGACAGGCGCATCAAACTGCCTCCCCGCTGACTGAGCAGAGACGTGTGTGAGGAAGAGCTCAGTACACGCTCTGTCTATGCACTCCTCACCTCCCCAGGCAGACACTGCAGGGATCTGCCTGCAGCACCTTCAGGGGAGCCAATAACCCAGGGGTGGAGCACTACTAACAAAAAGTAAAGAAGCCAAAACCCACCCCCACGCTGTAATTACAGTCAACAGAAATCTGGTGTCACTGGAGGCAACCAGGACAATGAATATCAAGATGAACTACGCCCGTCAGGTCAGCAGAACCAGGCAGTCCCAGCCCCCCTTTCGGAGGGGCAGTAGGCTTCCCCAATGCCCAGCGATCTAGTTTGAGCCAGTAATTCCTGCCAGAAAGGCAATGATCCCGGAGTCCCTATTGGCCAAAAGACATCTATTGAATGGGGGTGCTTGATGCTTCTGCTACATTAGCTCTTCACTGTGGCCGCTGCATCCCCAACTCTCTAGCTGTGATCTGAAGCTGGTTCCTCAAGGATCCTCTATCACCAGGAGAGACGAAAACGCCAGTTTTTGATGGGTATAGTACCTTCCAGCACTCGGAGTGCTCACTCAGAAACTATTTAACCGCAGGTGGAGAGCACGGATCCACAGCCTAGAACCTCGGACGGGATGCCCCACAGCAGGAGAGGGGTGTGAAAGCTGGCAGGAAAGTACAGCCACCGCGTGCCTGTGTGTGACGACAAATACCCAGTGGACAGCTCTCGGCTCCACAAACACAGAAGGACGCCTTGTAGGACAAGGGCCGGGGGTCGGCATGACCCTTCACTGATCCAGCTTAGAAACCCTCTCAGTGATGGGGTTTTGGTCTGAAATGCCCCTGCCCCAGTGACCAGAGAAGACAAGGAGACCTGCCAAAGCAGGAGAAACAGGACACTAAACTCTTGAGCAACCCCACTGTCTGACCCATTCCACGAATAGGAAGGTCAGTTACTACTACTTAAAGAGTCGCAGGGAAAACAGTGGCAGAAGAGAGAGGTGTCCCCTGTTGGTCAGTTCCAAACCAAGGACTGTGCATCACTTAACTTGAAATACTCAGCTGGGGCTTATGGTGGAATGCCCATGCCTTTCGCATCACTCTCTGCACTGGGGCAGTTCGACTCCAACCCTGCTCCACAGGATGCTCTGGCTGAGGCTGGCAATTCGCGAACCCTGCCCACCCTTCCCAGCCCAACTGGAATGCTGTCTCCTACATAAAGCCTCCACTTCTACCCGCCCGGCAGAACTAACCCCTTTCTCCTCTGGGCAGCGGCACTTGGGTTCTCCTTACTTGTGCCCCTGCCTCTGTCCCCACTCTGTAAACATCCTGTCAGGGGAGTCCCAGCCCCCAGCATACAGAAAGCACTGACACATGTGCTGAAAGACAGGGACCAGTGCCCCCACGGGGGCTCCAACCCCGCAGTTCTGCTCTCCTCCTCCTTCACTGCGAGGATCACAGACTTCAGTGGCTTCTTCTTGGTTCTTAACTCTGCCCAACTGCTGCACAAGAAAGCTTCACTGACACTGTCCAAGTGTGGGGGCAGCAGGGCTCCTGGCCTATCCACAGGGTAGGGGTGCGACTGCTGGAAACTTACTAGCCCAGAAAGGATTTTTTTCTTGGATGCTAAGTACGCTGAGAACTTAGAGAGGAGGAAAGCAGGGAGCAGAAGAGGGAGTATGAGAAAACAGCCTCAAAGAGCCAGCTCAATAGTTTAGGGATCAAGAGGAGTCCCCAAGAAAAGCCTTTCAGTTTAAGAGTCACTGCATGCAAGTCTAATGGCCAGGGAACAGCCTCCAGCAGCGGGCAGTGTTCGACAGCCCAGAGTGCGTGCGGGAGGCAACAGAGGGCACTTCCTGGCATCTACAATGTTCTAGACCTGTCCTACCTGAGAAATCTCTTCCCAGCTTTGATCTCACTAGGAGCTCAGTGGAAAATGATAGTTTGTCCCCAGACACCTGACTAAGTCAAGCTTTGGCTACCAAAGCCACATTCGGCTCATTTTCCCCAGGAAGCCTTGGAGCATTTTGCCTCTAAATCCCTTCAAAGTGGTGGTGAAGAAGGCTGGGGGACGGAGAATAGGGAGCAAAAGGGACCAGGAGGTGTGTTTATCCATCTTCTGTGTAGCAAGGGCTGGGGCAGAAGCTTAACCCAGTACTTTCTTACTTAATTCTACAAAGTAGAGGTGGGCGGATATCAATCAATCAGTCAGTCGGTCAATCAAAATTTATTGAGAAAGTCACAGAGGCTGAAAAGTGTGTTGTAGAAGAACCTGACTCAAGACACAAGTTACAACAAAAGAAGGGACCTTGGGGTGGGAGGGGTGGGGAAGATGGGCCTGGAGAGGGAGACAGAGAGATGGTTAACCTGTGAGGGGACAGAATGGCACCTGGCACTGTGACACGCACATAAAAGGCCTTCAAAAAAAACAATGAATCAAGAGTTTAAGCTGACTGTTACCACAGTTAAAATAGTGCTTCCTCAACACCTCAACCCTGGAAGACGGAAAACAGAGAGGAATGGAGTCGCCGTGTTTGGAAATCTAAGAGGCTGCCTTGTGGGAGAGGAAGCAGGCGGTGTTTCTGTTTGCTCTCTGCAGCCCCAGAGGGCAGAGCCGTCTGGGGTGTCATGGCGTGGAACCCAGCGCGAGCTAGGGCTGGACAAGAGGGCCTCTAGGGGCTTTCTCTGTCCTGAGAAGTGAAGACCCTGTAACAAACTCATTCAACACTGTTTTCCTGAGAAACCATCCCAGACAGAGCATCGTACAAGCTGCTGAGGAAAAAAAGCCATTCTCACAGAGTTGGAAAAACAAGCAGAACACACCGAGCATTTAACACATTTAACAGAGCGGGGCAACCAGCATCACCAAAACACCAAGTGCCCGGGGTGGGGACCAGAGGGCGACAAAGCCCGCCTGGAAGGAAGGGTTGAGGGGAGTGGGGTTTGCAGTCTAACTGAGGTGGGGTGGAGGGTAAACGAGGTATGTTCTGGAGGGTGCAAGTTTGAGCAGTTAGGGCGAAAACAGGCTGTGAGATGCCTCACATACCAGGAGGAAATTTAAACTCTGAACTGTGAGCCGTTGGGAGGCAGTGGACATTTTCTGAACAGCGAAACAAATGACTGAATCAGCGTTTCAGAGGGTTTTAATGGCCCATGCCCATTTTTGTTGTAAAAATGTAACGTGCACGTATGAACGTGTGCAGGCACCTACAGGGTTGGGATCATGGAGAACTTTCACTTTCCATGCACACGTTCGTGTGCAGACATTCGCCCTCTTGGGTACACCAGACGCTGTGAAAGGGTCTGACGGAGGAGCACAGACAAGAACCTCTGGCCGCGTGAAGCTGACGGTTTACTGGAGAGAGACAACGAAAATGCAACTGTTATTCTTTCCTAGGGTTACTTTTGAATCATCTGTCAAGACGGCACTTGCTCCCCCGCAGTGAAGATCTGGGTTGCACTGACGTTGTGGAATGGTTTCCGCAAACTCTCTTTACAACCATCTTCCAAGTAAGAGCGGGCGGTAGGACTCCTGACTGAAGAAAATGCTGCCGTGCCTCAGTGATCGCTTCCAGTGTCAATACACCAGTTTTGCGAACAACTTTGAGGACCTGAGGGAAGCCAGCACTGGGGCTGGACGGCTGTCCGCAGCCCACACCGAGAGTCTGGGTGGGCCGTGGGGGTGGGGGCAGAACCAGGGAGAGGCGACTCTTAAGATGCTGCCAAGTCGGAGAATCAGGCGGATCTGGACTGAGGGCAGGAAAGAGGAGAAGGATGAATCTGAACCTTATCCTGAGAAAGGTGTGTTCTGATGGGAATGGAGAGGCACCGGGCAGGGAGGGGATCAAGCAGGAGGAGACCGCTGGGTACTAATGAAAGGAGACCACTGCCTCTGGGTGTGTGTGTAGGGGGTGGGGGCGCGTGGCAAGAGCAGTCCCACAGCCCAGCAACAGCAGGAGCCAAAGGCTTACCTCCAACCTTCCAGGAGAAGAAGTTTAACCAGGCTCTCCTGACCCAAGAAGGCGGCCTTGGGCCTTGCTTTTTACTGGGATTTAGGGGGGAAAAACGCCCACCAAACCACGCCTCCAAGATCTTAGGAGCCAGCACTGCATTCCTCAGAGCTGTACCTCCCCAGAGACAGCAGCGCCAGACTTTAAAAGCAATTAAGTATCTAGGCTATTTTAGGATTACTCCTTGGCCACCTGGAATATCTTATTAAAGCACAGTTCAGATGTCCAAAGCAATTTCAGTTCCCATTCCTCACTCCTCCTCAGCGCAAGAGTTAACCCTTTCCTCGGGGTTAAAGTACCCAGGCCAAGCAGCCAACTCTGCGCTTGGGCTCCCCATTTTCTGAAACCCCGAAGAGAATGCCCCATCATCCACACACCACCACGCACTGACAACTGTCACAGTGCTCTCCGATGCTCTCTGATAGCACAGAACGGCCATGTTTCTCATTTCTTTCTATGCTCTATGACCTAATAAACTCAACCCCAGGGTCAAGGATCTTGGCAAATTCCTAGGACCTGAACCTTAAGGTAGTATTTAGCAAACCACTAGACTTCAAAGGGGCAGATCCCAACCTAACGGATACCAATGAATTACTTTGAAATACCAAATGTAACTCAAGTATTTGGGCTAAATATTCTGTTGTTGTTATTACTTAAATAAGCAATGCACAAGCGACCTTCCCTTTGGCTAGACCCAGGGCTCTACCACACCTGGGGCTGTTCCACTGCTGGCTGAGTTGATGATCCTGTCATGTTAAAGTCTAATTCCCAGATCTTGGTAGGGAGAAAGAAAAACAGCTTTGCTCTAAAGGGATAATAGGCAAGATTAGGAGAGAACCCTAAATGGAGAGGGGACTCCCAGGAGGTAAAACAGATACTGTTGTGAGCAACACTGCTGGACTACAGAAACGTCCTGATAAGATCAGGACTACTGCTCTTAGCCAAATGGCTGGTGCCTGGGAGGCACCAGAGTTGTAATTATCAGATGTGCACCTTCCGCTGTCAGGTAACTTTAGCGGGAACGGAAGGTGCCTCCCCACCTCTTACCAGCAACAAAGACCAACTCAGACTGGGTGGCTTAGGAAAAGAGCTCAGGGGCCTTTCCCGACTCGGCAGTGGGAAGGAGGACAGCAGCGAGGGGCACACTGCTGCCTTCCCACCCAGGCACAGGAGCACTCCAGGCGATGAGGAAGGAGACTGCCCAGAGGTGGGTGTTCCTATAAGAGGAGGAAGAAACACTAAAATGCGAGGGGGGTGATGAGGACAACTCTATGCCAAGGAGTGAGTGGAGCAGCCCAGGCGAGTCAAAGTCTGGGAGTGAGAGGCGCCGAGGCGAGTCCCAGCCCCTTTCTGTGCAGGCTGAGGTGGCAGCATGGCTCACTATGCCCTGCGAGCCACCGACCACCTGACTTCGCGATGGCCGCTGACACTCACTCACACCACAGGGCTCAGTCGGTCGGAGCCAGACAGCCTGTGGGGACACAGTGCATCTCACAGGGGCGGAAACTGAGGCCTGAAGAGGTTAGGAAACTTGCCCAAAGTCAACGCTTCAGAAAAGTTTCGTAAGACTTCTTTTTCACAAATCATATCATTTATTTATTTATTCATTCATTTAGACAGAGGGGAAGAGAGGGACAGAGAGAGAGAAACATCAACGTGTGGCTGTCTCTCACGCACCCCCCACCGGGGACCCAGCCTGCAACCCAGGTGTGTGCCCTGACTGGGAACCCAACTGGCAACCCCTTGGTTTGCAGGCCGGTGCTCAATCCACTGAGTCACCAGCCAGTCCTCAAACCACATCTTTTAACCCTTTCGGTACGAGTGCCAGATATATCCAGCGCCCATACAATGGCTCACAATGGCTCACTCGTACAGCAGGAGTGTCGCGGCAGAAAGAGCGCTTGTACTGAAAAGGTTAAATGTATAGAAGAACAGATTTTTTAAAAATGCTATGATGAATTATTATTTTTAAGATTTTATTTTTAGACAGAGGGAAAGTGAGGGAGAAAGAGAGGGAGAGAAACATCAATGTGTGGTTGCCTTTTGCGTCCCTTACTGGGGACCCAGCCTACAACTCAGGCATGTGCCCTGACTGGGAATCGAACCGGCAACTCTTGGGTTTGCAGCCCAGAGCTCAATCCACTGAGCCACACCAGCTGGGGCTGATGAATTATTTCATGAAGAAAAAATAATTCTTCTTTCATTTTCAAGTTTGAGATTGCACAGAGCAGGTTTCTTCAGGCAGAACACAGCTACAATCTGTGTTTAGAATTTAGCCCCATTTACAACTCTGAGCTGCTCCCAGGATTTGCCCAACGCCACATCCCCATTCAGGGGCTGGTACTATGGCGTACTCACTGCAACTGTGACGCCAGCTATCCCTGTGCTGCTTGCCACCTCTCCTTGGCTATGAGTTTCTCTCTTATAGGGATGGCAACTTACTCTTCTGCAAGGCTGGTGCACCTGGCACAGGGCCTGGCAGATGGTAGAGGGGCTCAAAGGAATGTCAGGGCCTGAAGAACAAACCACAGAAATAAACTCAGGATGGTCACCACAGGCAGGATAAGTGATGAATTGGGGTGGGAGAGGGGCAGGGAATCACGTGACTAAAAAGATGGCTTTCAATAAACTACAAATCCATAAAAGAGATCTAGAATGAAACAAACCATTTCCTAAAGATAGCAGTTTAATTTCAAGGTTCAAGAGGATAGATAAAAGGAAAACTCCAGGCTTCCAGCCAAGATGGAAGTATAGGTAGATATGCTTTTGCTTTCTCACACAACTGAAAGGATAACAATTTAAAAACAAAAACCAACCAGAACAGTCAGAAGATCGATCTGTATGGACATCTGACAACCAAGGATTTAAAGAAGAAACACTCATCCAGACTGGTAGGAGGGGCAGGAGAGCGTGCGTGTGCAGTAAGGCAGCAGCTGGAGAA